>VWPV01005853.1:0-115571 GCA_013389885.1 Geococcyx californianus
TACTGGAAGGCCAGTATGAGGTCACCCTGCACTCTTCTCCAGGCTGAGCAACTCCAACTCTCCCAGCCTGTCCTCATAGCAGGGGCGCTCCAGCCCTTGGATCATCTTTGTGACTCTGCCTCCAGACCCGCTCCGACAGTTCTATGCCCTTCTTAAGTTGGAGATTGCAGAACAGGACAGAATTCTCCAGGTGGCATCTCACAAGAGCAGGGCAGAGGGGCAGAACAACCTCCCTCTCCTTCTGCTCCCACTGCTCTGGGTGCAGCCCAAGACACAGGGGATTTCTGGGCTGTGAGCACACATTGCTGGCTCATGTGGAGCTTCTCCTCCCCCAGCACCCCAAGCCCTTCTCCTCGAGGCTGCTCTCCATCACATCATCTCCCAGCCTGGATTGAAACCGTGGATTGTCCCAACCCAGGTGTTGGTCCTTGCCCTTGGTCTTGTTGAATCTCATGAGGGGACCAGAGCTGGGACAGGGCAATGGCAAGGACAGAGACAGGGACGGGGACAGGCTCCATTGCCTCCTGGCCAGGTGAGCTACCAGCCACATCCACAGCCTATCCAGGGCCTGAAGCATGTGGGTTTTTCCTAACAACCGTGGTTGCCACGAACACGCTGAAAGAGAAAGGTAACCTTCCAGAGACAGCCCTCAGTAGGCACAGGCCTGGCGAGAGTTTGTTCACACCTGTGTGCTCTCTTTGGACAGAGAAGACTTGCCTAAAAATGAAGGTAAGGCTCAATCCAGCTGCCAGGAAATGCAGCGCACACACAGAGTCACCGTCTGGAGCAGGAGATCTCAAAACCATCCCAAAACCAACAACAGAAAAACTCGTGAGACCTGTGAACACAAAACTCTGTCGCTCCTGGCGGTGCATTTCATGTCTTTGGATACCTCCATTACTAATCTGAAATGCATTCTTCCTGTTAAATTCCCACTAGGAAGCTCATCTCCAAACACATGCATGGAAATGAGAGGCACAAGGACTGTACATGCGATGGTGGCAAAGCTGCATTTAAACTTCCCAGTTGCCACCCAAGGAGATTGTTTGCAGAGGCGCCGTCCCTTGCGTCTGCCACAAACTGTTTCAAATTCAGCAGCCCCACGGCACATCCAAAATAAACACTGGAAGGGGAAAAAGGATGAAATAACTCAGAAATTTGCCTTCCAAAATGTTGAAAACTGTTGCAAAGATCTTCCTAGCCTGTATGAAAATATTTCACATCACTGCTCTGACTCATCAGAAATGCTGGCAGAAAATTGGCCAAGAGCATCCAATTTAACCTGTCAGAAAGTGCTGTTTCATCAAAAAAGCATCTGCCAGGAATCTGTCAATACAGGCAAAGCTATTTAGGGAAAAACATGTGAAACAAACTATTACTGTGAGAAGAGACTGATACCAATACGTAAATGCTCTGCAGGATCACAGTAGCAAAAGTCTAACACCATCAGAAATAGGGTTTATGGGTATGATTCTTTTGATCGATAAAATATGATTATGTCATATTTTTGTATGCACATACATAAAAAATTATAGATGTATGATTTTAGTGGAAATTTTAAATGTATATGGTTTAATTTTGATTCAGAATGAACCAAGTGTTCTGAATGGGGGGATTTTCTGTAGACAAAAAATTGAATTTCCAAAAGCTTTCATTCTGCAGACACACGCTCAGATTTTTATGGCACGTTTTCTATCTCTAAATGTCACTGTTAAAGTTATCTTGCTGCACATTTAATGAATTTCATGTTAGCTCATTTGTGAGCACAGAGCAGCAATGGGCTAGCAGTGTAATGAGCACGCAGGCTGAGACTGCGCATTTGTACATGGAATATATCCTCTTGGAGCAAGAATAACAGGTTCTTTTTATTTCTCCTTTGAAAAGATTTCTGGGAGATAAGTGTCTGATTGAAGACAGAAATCCCATCCAAGAGCCTCCAGCAGGATGCTCAGCCAAGGCAGCCGCTCGTCCCCCAGCCAGGCCGCATCCAGACGATGCACAGTGGGAACTGTGGGGCCAATCCAGCTCCAGGCTGAGCACGAATCCTTCCTGTCTGTCCCCTCTTTGCAGTGGATGCTGCCTGGTGTGGCACATTCCCAACATCTGGAGAAGAGCCAGTTGTTATATGGATGTCCCTTCCCTGGAGGTGTTCCAGGCCAGGTTGGATGAGGCTTGGAGCCCCCTGACCCAGTGGGAGGTGTCCCTGCCCATGGCAGGGGGTGGCACTGGGTGGGCTTTGAGGACCCTTCCAGCCCAAACTGTGATTCTGTATCAACAGAGTCTGCTAAAGGAGCTCCAAAAAGTCCCCCTCTCCTCTCTTCTACATCAGGTTTCTCTCCGTGTCTGATGTCTCTGCTAAATAAGACATTGCTGAGGTCCTGTAGCTGCTGTTCAGCCTCTCCTGGGGAGAACATTGCCCCGCGGTGGCCCTGGCCATGAGCACATCTTGGGATGCAGCCTGGGTGACCGGGGGAGCTGCCACGGCACTGTGCATCTCGCCCTGCAGCCCTGTCACTGTGCTGGGGTGCCGAGGGGAGGCTGGCATCAGGGTAACACAATGGGAAAACCAGTTCCATGTATTTAAAGGGTTCTAATTGCTGTATTTTGTCCAACCTTGATAACAGGAGCAGATGGGATGTTTTGTGTAGCAACATATTGAAAAATAAGTCTCGGAAATAATTAGTGTCATAAATAAATTCCTGTGCTTTGGGGCTCTGGGCTTGATTAGATAAAAGTCTGGGCAGAAACAATTGCCACAAATATGAAAGAATAAAACTTCCCCCTTCTAGCAGTAAACATAAATTCTGTGGCCACCACTGTATCCCCAAATTGGGCTTTCTCACCTCTTGGGCGCAGGAGTCTCGGAGCACTGATGGCACGACCAGTGCGGCCAAGCCTCGGCCGTGCCAGGCTGGGGCAGCCCTGGGCTCAGCTTTCGGGAACTGACACCAACCAGGGATGCTCCCACCTCTCGGGAGATGCTACAGGAGCACTTGGCAGAGTTCTGAGGACGAGTGGGAGCGCAGCTCGCCTGCCCTCACCTGTGACTGAAAGAGGAGTTCATAATTAGTTTGGGTGACTTGAAAACTTTGAGACAGGAAGAAGCAAGGATGGGACTAACGGATGAGCTCTGGATGTATTGATTACGTGTTTATCCATGCACAGCTGAAAACCTTAACAATTTCCTTTGCAGTCCCCGAGTTCCCTTTCAAACCCACATCTCCAGTCTGCGTAACAGGAATTGCTGATCTCCTCAGCTTTGCCAAATGGAAGTTTGGATTACTCTGCCTAGAGATTCCAATTCATCCATGGGTTTGGGGTGCAGGTTTCTGCAGCTCCCAGCACTCACGGATCTCTGGGTTCCTATTTACCATAAACCAACCAAAATCAACTCAGCACAGGCTTTTCTGTTGCAGTAGATAAGAAGGGTACTGAGCTCAGAGATACCTGGGGGAGAGAGACAATTAAACCCAAAGGAATGAAGGTAATTTGGGGCTGAGATGGTGCTGTGACCAGGGCTGCTGCTCGCCCTGGACTCCAGATCCTCTTGAGTTTAGTGGCACTATTTCATCTTCCTCTGAAGTGGTTTCCCTGCACAGCTGACATCAAAGACTTAAATCTCCTTTTCCTTTATTTCTTAAAGGGTCACAGAAGCAGACGGTGAACAGTCCTCAATAGCACCAATTTCCTCCTGAAATCCCCTCTGACATGGAGGTGGAATAATTCCCTCTTCAGCACATCTGAGGACACTTTGTGCCTCCTGGCAGCAAGGTGTTGGGTAGGAGAGAGGCCACGCGTGCTCTCTGTCATAGCTCATCCTTAGGGTCAGACTTGAAGAAGGCATCATCCCACTGGGTGCCAACCAGGGATGTAGGTCTTTGTTTGCAAGTGTACCAGGGATGTCAGAACAGAGGCTGTTGTTCCTAATTCCACTCTTCCTTTAGAACAGGAGCATAACAGAGACAAATACATATAAAACACAGAAAAAAAGATCAGGCAAATATAGACTTTTGCGTGTGTAAAAGTACTAAGTATCTGAAGTTCAAGAACGCTGGCTCCTCATGGGGAGCCTTCACACATGACCAGTGGTTGCTCTCCTTAGAATCATAAAATCATCTGGTTGGAAAAGACATCCAAGATCATCAAGTCCAACCATACCTGTCCACTACTGAACCCTGTCTCTCAGAAACTCACCCACCCACCTTTTAAACCCCTGCAGAGATGGGGACTCCACCACCTCCCTGGCAGCCTCTGCCAGGGCCTGAAAACTTTCTCAGGGAATAATTTTTTACTGATGTCCAGTCTGACCCTGCCCTGGGGCAACTTGAGGCCTTTTCTTCTCATCCCATCCCCCGGCACTGGGGAGCAGAGCCCAGCTCCAACCTCACCACCCCCTCCTTTCAGGCAGGTGTAAACGGTTCCTTCACATCCAGCATTTACTGTGCTCAAGATCTTCATTCCTTCTTGAAAATTGTCCCTTCTTTTATGGCTGCAGTTTGCTCCTCTGCAGTTTAACCTTAATTCCAGAGAATATGGCCCATTTGTATCATTATAATACAATACAAAAGGATTAACGTTTAGTGCACGGATCCGAACAAAACGGGCTTCTATTTATTGCACAGAAAATTATACTTCAAGTACAGTCAGAAACGCTGTTTGCTCCCTATTTGTACCGTAATGGTTTTAATGTTTTAGCCGCTACGACACAAATGCGTATCTGTAATGAACTGAGGCAGCAGGGAGACAGGGCAGCGCTCTCACGTGCAAACTTCCTCCCGAGAAGTGGCCCTGAACCAACTCCCACAGTGGTTATGGATCACCTGCTATGACAGCACAGCCTCTGGAAGGCAAGTTCTCATTACCTGAGACAGATCCGAGGCAGTGTGGCAGTGCCAGCCCCAGGCTGTTACTGATCCAGGCAAGGTGGCTGTGAGCCCCCAGAAGCCCACTCACATCTCCACCAGGAACAGGACCTCATGGAGCAGCCGGAACGCAAGCCTCCGTCCCTGGAGGGGTTTAAAAGATGGGTGGATGAGTTCCTTAGGGACAGGGTTTAGTAAGGAGACAGGCACGGTTGAACTTGGTGATCTCAGAGGTCTCTTCCACCTTATGGTTCTGTGGTTCTGTGATTCAGTGACGGTGGGGTTGCAGTCACAGTCCATGCACTTGTTGCCTACCTCTCACACTTTCTTGGACAGAAAGTTATTAAGCAAGGCTCACACAAGAGACAGTCAGAAGGAAATACAAAATGATAGACAGTTTCATAGAGCGACTGCTGCTCCTGCCCGTCGCTGACAGGACAGTTCTGCCGTGTGGACATAGCAAAACCATGTATCAGTATAGAAAGTGATGAAAAAAAGGCACAACCTTTCTTATCACTGGTGGTTGCTTTAGATTATTTATCACAACGAGATTCCAGAGGGTCTCCTGGGGACCCACCATCCGCAGCCACTTGCAAACCAGTATTAATTCCAAACATTATTAAGAGACATTTAAAGCCCTTATTAAATGCAATCAAGTCTGATTTAGAAAGACTGGGAAAGTAAACATAATTAAAATGAATGCGATGCCTGGAATATAAATTCTATTTCATCCAGCATTTGAGAACCATATTGTGAGAAAATTAATAACCTTTAGCAGTGTTTTTTGTGACCCACTGAGAAAATAAAAGGTTTGGTTACCCTTGTTAAAAACTTTATAGATTCTTTTGAAGGGGGATCCTGAATCGTAAATATAGATTTCCTAACACACCGTTTCCTCTCTACGATGGTGGAGCTCAGCACACTTGGGTGAAAAGTTTTAGGATTACTTTAGTTAAAGAAGAGTCACCAGGGAAAGGGAAGAGAGAGAAAGGAGGGAAAAGCTGAGAATCACTGCATCGCTTTCCCACAGCCGCATTGAGGCCGTACCCACCCAGCCCACACCACCTCATAGGCGTTGGTCTTGTGTTGGTGGTTGGACTCAACGATCTTAGAGGCCTTTTCCAACTTAGATAATGATTCTATGATGATGATTGCAAACAGTTTTGGAGACTGTGAAGGACAGAGAGGGCCGATGGGGAGAACAGATGCAGACAGAGTCATCCAGTGCATGACACCCCTTCCCCAGTCTTGGCTTTGTCTGGGGTGGGATGATCCGAGCAGCAGGGGGAGCTGCTCTTGCGCAGGGCTGGGGGAACAATGACAGGGCCAGCAGGGAGCAGGGGGCTGCTCCGCACTGCCCACAGCACCAGGATCCAATTCTGGCAGCTCAAGATGCGTCATGGCTCCATCTGAGTGAGCGACCCCATGGTCACTGCTTTGCCCGGCAGAGAGCTGGGGAGAAAACCCAGTCATAGAATCATGGAATGGTTTGACTTGGAAGAGGCTTTAACCATCATCCAGTTCCAACCCCTCGCGTGGTCATGGGCACCTCCCACTGTATCAGGATGCAGAATCAAGTTGCAAAGTGGGGGCTTATCAAGCCCAAGGAGAAGTAATGGGTGCTGGCTGCTCTTGGACCTTCAGTGCATCTCGTGTTCAGGCCAGAATAGTTTCAACATCAAGTTTTTCCTGAGTGTTTCGGATTATTGTTTTAGTTCTCTTGTTTATAAAACAGGCAGGACTTGGCAGATGGCAGTGAAGGCAAACAAATCTACTTCCCCTGGAAAACAAGTTAATTTCTTGGCTTTTTCATTTTTTTGTAAAGTTATTTTCTTGAGAGCTGTTAGATACCAGGCAGTAATCCCTCCTTAATCCCTCCTAATGCCATTTGTTCAAAGTCCTGTTTTCACTGCTAATTGCGTTTCTGGAGCCAAACCTTGACACTTTCCATCAGCCTGATTGTCCAGAGAGCACAACAAGCCCAGGGTTAATCTTCCAAAGCCGGTTTAATGTCCTCTCTCTGCTGGGCTGGATTTGCCCCTGGACCAGAGCAGCTCCTGGTGGGCACGGTGTGTTCAGACAAAAGGTAACTCTGTCCCAACTGCCCTGCCTGCAGAGTGGCTCAAACCCCTGATGTGACTGATTGGACACAAAGAAGACTTAAATCAGTAGTTGTAATGTTGTTATGAGGGAAGGGAAGGGAAGGGAAGGGAAGGGAAGGGAAGGGAAGGGAAGGGAAGGGAANAAGGGAAGGGAAGGGAAGGCTAACAGCTCTGCCAAAGGAAAACATCAGGAAAAGTGAGTGAAAGACCACAGGCAAACCCACTATTTCTGCGTATGTAACCGAGAACTTAGGATTTGCCTTTGTAAATACCAACATAACCTCCTCTTCAGGAATCCAGAAACATAGCATCCTTGTGTGTAACTGTCCTGCTGCCTATAAAAGCTCGTTTCATGTCTTAAATTCTTCTTTTTTATCCTACTTCTCCCAGTATCACACTGCTGCCTGTTCCCTTCATGCTGCCGCAGATGATGAGACAGCCTCTCTCACACATTGCTCTACTTCCAGCCTCAGAGCTCAGCGAGTGCACCAGGATCACTGCATCCAAACATCATTCTTGACATAACACTGAGATACCCTTTGCACGGTGTGTTTACAGATGAGACATATCGATACATTGAATATGCACATCATAATCTGCATGGTTTACTGCAGTATTCTCAGAGACATGTCTGTATTCTTCCACATTTTTATTTTCTCCTCCCTGTATTCATTTTCTCCTGCCTTTTCTACCCATCTTATGCTTAAATTGGGGATTCTCAATAGAAAGAAAAAATAAGATAAGAAATAGAATTTCCCATCAAGCCAGTAAATAACAGTTTGTCTTGGAGTATTTGTATTAAAAGGAAGACATTAAGTTCTTTTGACAACCCCTTTCAGATTTTATTACGAGACATTGTGGCCACTTTTGACCATCTGCCTCATCCAGTTTCTAATGCTTCCTGAAGTCCCAGTCGGACATGTATTGCCATCACATCCCCAGCTAAGCACACCAACAAGGAACACTTCCATAGCACTAACGTACAGCGTGCCTGGTGGGATAACTTCTGGATCAAGAAACAGGCTGCCTCTGGGGCTGTTCCAAGCATTACCAGTTACAGTGACGGCCCTGCGGAGCAGAGCTCTGACTGACAAACAGGTGCCTGACAAGCGATGCAGCACTGGACTTTATCACTCGAGACAAATTCAAGGTCAGCAGAATGGGTTTTGTTGCTGGCTTCACAAAGTCATCTCACAGTTCGTGAATTTGCTTGCATTCCGGAAGACTGGGAAGGGAGAACATAAATCAGTATTTTAAAAGCAGGAGATCAATCCCATTTCTTCTTTATGGAAAAATAGAATTTTTATTACAGCCAGTTTTAGAGTAAGGCTATAGGGCAGCCGCAGCAGGCACCCGTGCCCTGAGAAGAGGCTGCCACTTTCAAGTCTGCACAGGTTGAAGCACAATTTACACTCAGAATGATTTTTGATCCTTAAAGGAAAATTACTAGGAGCAAAAGGAATTTATCACACGGAATTTGCGGTACCTCTGGCTCAGGGCGTTACTCACTTGGGTGTCTTTACAGCCTGGGTGCCACAGGACTTCGCAGAGCATTATCTCAGCCACAAAATCAAATCAGTGCATTTAGGCCAGTTCTGATTGGGGCTGCTTCATTGAGAGGCAGATCAAAAACAGGCAATGAAGCTTGTGGTGACCTGCATCCACTCACACGCGCTCAGCGCAGCGCTCCGATCGGTTTGAGCAGCCATTACTGTGCCATAGCCACAAATCGCTTCTCAAGTATTTTTTTCATCAACATCGGTCAAAGTTGCATTGATGCTTTTGAGACCTTTTTTCACAAAAGCTGAATGCAGAGCAGAATTACAGAGGATGTGGCTAATGCTGTCTCTGCTTGGTGGGAATGTTCCCTTTCATCCACAAAGCCTTGGTTTTGCTCTGGGTGTGTTTGATTGTCCTTTTCAATTCAGGAGGCGGGGTCAAGAGAAAGGCAGTTTCACCAAAGTGTTGCCTATGATTGAGCACCCAGAAGGCAGGTTGTGGGGCAAATTAGCTCATTGATAATGGTGTTCCAGAAAAGTTACATAGACTGAAATCAGTGACCCACGCTGTGGATTAGTGTGGCTTTGGTTGTAGCTTCATGGTCACTATAAAAAAGAGCGCTATTTTTGCAATTCAGAAGATGAGATTACAAGTGCAGCTCTGTGAACTACACAGAGCAGGATGCACTGCGGCGTCTAGTTGGTGCACACGCAACCCAAACTCACATTCATAGAATCATAGAATGGTTTGGGTTGGAAGGGACCTTAAAGAACACCCAGTTCCAACTCCCCTTGCAATTTGTGCATGAGGTTGCAGGCATGGCCGGGGCACTATCACGATAACAGCACCACAGTAAGATGCAGCAGGGGTTGTGCTGCTCGCACTGTCCACGCACTGATACAGTTATGGGTATCTCTGTGGATCTTTCTTCTCTGTGTTGTAAAAGAAGTTGTGACATCTGAAAACTATTCCAGTCTCAATCTGCTTCCAGAAGTTTTAAAAACTAACATCTGGAGGAAACGTCACTCGGGATTCGGAAGACTTTGTCATGACTGATCGACTTTCAAGCATCGTCTGTCCCAGTTTTAATCTGTAGTGGAAGAGATTGGCCCTTCACCATGAAACAGCTTTAAACTGCAGGAGTGAATTGTGCTGTTTTCTTGTCCTGTACTTTTAACTTCTTGAAACCCAGTGTCTTAGGAGTTGGCCCCAGCCAGGAAGGCCGCTCCCCTCATGCTGTGCCCTCAGTCCACAGGGCCAGACTCACCCGAAGGAAACCCTGCAGTGAGAGACCCCAGTCCCCTCCGGCTGCTCCCACTCTGCCTTCAAAACCTGTTTGAGTGTTCGGCCTGTGCAGAGGTGTTCCCTGGCTTCGCACCGGTTTGCGCTGTTCATACGTAGTGCGAAGACTCTGCTGTGCTCCCTGGACACTGCCAAGCCTGCTTGCTTTGCACACAGAATGCATGTACAAAGTAATGACCTTTGAAAAAAACACAAGAAACCACCAGGAAAATCTTCCCCCAGCAATTTTTGTGAAGTATTTTCTAGTTTTTGACACCGTGTCTCCACATTCCCAGAATACAGCTGTCAAAACACCCCTCTTCTTATTTTACATCTGCTGGCACTCCTTCCTCTCTTCATTATTTTTGATGTTTGTCTTGCTTTTCCACCCAGATCAAATTCCTGACAGCCCTGCAGTCCCTGAGATTTGCTGCCTCAGTACGAGCAGACCCTGCCCACCCTCCCAGCACTTCACACGCTGGGACAGACAAGAGCCCAGAGGTGCTGGGGGGACATGGGCTCCCGGCCAGGGAAGAGGGAGGATCAGGTGAGGGGGAGGAGGTTCTCACACTTCTGGGATGGGGTGTAAGGAGTCCAGGAACAACATCTTACCAACTCCTTGGGGAGCTTCTTCATCCCCTCCCTGGACTCTGTTTTCAGTGGTATCGCAGCTTTTGGAGGAAACCTTTGTGAGAAAAGGAAGAAGAAAGGAGAAACTGCAACAGTTCTTATCCTTGCTGTCTCCTGTGATTTAAGAGTCAGTACTCCAGCAGTGAAACCAAGGCTGAACTTCTGATGTGGAAGCAATCCCCAACGACCAAACATTCCCTTGCAGAGACAATAAGCAACTTTTTTGTGCTGTAAGGACAGCGAAAAGTAATTTCTGAGCCTTCTGTTGGAAAAAATCCATTCGTGTAAGCTGTTCTCCCAGCACCCACGTGCAAAAAATAAAACAGAAATAAAATGGAATAAAAAGCCTCAGTGAAATAAGGTCCTTTGCTCTAAATTTTGGTTCTGAAAAACAAACCAAGAAAGCCCCGCGATGGCAAGCACGGTTTGGCTACTGGTAAGACGTCCACTGTCACACTTCTGGGCAGAAGAGTTGCAATACTTCTGTTTTCAAATCAGTTTTTGTTTAATTTTAAAATACTGTAGAATATTATGGGCTATAAAAACATTAACTCATAAAATATTTATGAGCAAGAAGCTATTTTTAATGGAAAATAACATCTTTGTGGGATATGTTATAGTTTAATTCTCCAGGTTTTATTATTAGTTGAAACGCGTGGATTATTTGGGCAGAGAAATGTTTAGCATTTCTATTTCTGGCCACCCTTGTCGCTCACCAGAGCTGTGTCCTTCTCTGTGCTTATTTGTTCTGTTGGGGTTTAACCTTGTTTTGCACTGTTGACTTGAAGCAGCGCACACGCATCGCAAAAATAACATAGAGGGTTCTTAGAAATTCCCTTGTCCAGGTAGGGTAAAACACCTCTCCTCACGCTGCCACAGGGGGAAAACTTTGCCTTTTTGCACAATACACGCCAAGAAAAAATTCTTTCAATTTTCATCCCCATTTCTAAGCAGAGGCGACTTCAGCTCTTTATTGCTTCCCTTATTTGAAGGAACGCTTTCCGGAGCCTCGCTTCTGGGGGCTTCTTGGACCCACTTTGATTTGCTGTTATGTGGCTTGAACGGTTTCTTGTTTTCTGAGGTCAGTGCTGAGTTTTGCTTAAAAATTTATATCGTGTGTAGCTGTTGTTTCTTCCTGGGTTATACCTGGTTCCATCTGCGCTGTTGGAAGAATTTCTCACTTTTTCTTTTTTCTCTATTATTTTGCTTGGTTTTCTTTGTCTTCCTTGCTTTCTTGTTCTTTCTGTATTTCCATCTATGATTTTTTTTTTATCTTTTCCTTTTTTTCCTCCCATTTTCTTCTCTGCTTTTCCTTTTCCCCTTCTGAACTTCCCGTGCAAAGCGAGCCCATTCCTGCACACACAGACCGATGCCCTCTGCCCCCACCCCAACATGCCCACCCCATCCACACCCTGGTCCCAGTGCAGGTGCTGCAGCGGGGGGGGCAGGGTGGCTGGGACTGGGAAGAAGGGGGAGTCCCAGCTGTAAACAAATGGGCTAAAACCCAACTTCATTTACCTCACAAAATCAACAGAATTTCTTTGGGGTTCATAGGATCATGGAATGGTTTGTTCAGAAGGGACCTCACAGCCCACCCAGTGCCACCCCCTGCCATGGGCAGGGACACCTTCCACTGGATCAGGGGCTCCAAGCCCCATCCAACCTGGCCTGGAACACCTCCAGGGATGGGGCAGCCACCACTGCTCTGGGCAACCTGGGACAGGGCCTCCCCACCCTCACAGCAAAGCATTTCTCCCCAAGATTTCATCTCAACCTCCCCTCCTTCAGCTGAAAACCCTTCCCCTCATTCTGTCCCTGCCCTCCCTGACCCAGAGCCCCTCCCCAGCTTTCCTGCAGCCCCTTTCAGCACTGGGAGCTGCTCTGAGTTCTCCTTGCAGCCTTTTCCTCTCCAGGCTGAACAACCCCAGCTCTCCCAGCCTGGCCTCGTACAGGAGATGCTCCAGCCCTCGAATCAGCTTTGTGGCCTCCTCTGGACTTGCTCAGGCAGGTCCTTGTCTTTCTTATGCTGTTATTCTGTTATAATTAACCCTGTATTTGTTTTAAACGTTCTGTTTCTCTTTTCTGCACCTACTTCACACATTCAGGCTTGCGATCACTCGGAAAGCTTAACAGCGCTTCTGAATCACCTTGTTTTCATGAGGTCCCAGAATAGCATTTGCAGCAATTAAACTTGGATTGAACCTGGAGCTTTTCTTTTGCCTATGGCAAAATCTAAAGCACAGATGCCAAACAAATTTGCATTAATGAGTTATTTTCTTGTGAAGAAGAAAACACCACCTCTTTTGGTGGTTGCTATGCACATGTATGTTTTGAGAAAGCAACAGCTCACATTGCTTAATTATGCCAAAATAACACAGCGAGGAGGGGCACACGGCAATTAACTTTCTTTAATGCCCGTTATCAATGTGCTGCAGAAGGACTGGTGCTGCAGATAGGCTTGTGTGCCATGAGATGCCTCTGGCCACGGCTCGGTGAGATGCAGAGGCTCTGGGCCACCCACCCACCTGCTGCAGCCAGCACAGTCACTACGGCCAGTGCTGAACAGGACCTGGGCCACCCCTGAGAAATTGAAAACGCATTTGTAGGTGTTTGCAGAGTGTAATGTAACGTGGCACTGAACCCAAAGATCCCATTAGCAGCCTACCTAACTGCTATGCATATTCCAAATGAAAAAAAATATAGACAGTTACACTCACACTCATTTGATTTCATGATAAGAAAGCATTTTTTAAATACAATTACATTTTAACGAGTTAGGGCTATAAACACATAAGGTGAAAATTCTCAGGTAAGTGAGTTTCACCTATTCCTACCAGCGAGAGCAGCTTGCACAGCACACGAGTGCTGTGAGAACCAGCTCAGGAGCGACTGCCACTGCCATAATACCACAGGTGTAATTAAGTGCAGGCAAACCAGGCACAGCTGAGCTGATGAAAGATCTTCCAAAAGCTTCAGGATAACTCTGAAATTTTCTCCATATTTCCCTTTGCATTTTCTTCCCAGATAAACAGTTCTTGTGGCCAAATATTCCCCACAACCAGCTGTCTGTGAGTGGTGAATATTGAAGCCCTGCCACTCATTTTATGGTGTTTTTTCCTGCAAATATCAAACCTCCTCACTACTGGATATTTTTACTAATGAAACTGATGACTTATTTCTGTTGTCATTTCTGTGTTTGAAAGGAAAATAAACAGAAAGGACTATTTAAATGTCTCACTGTAGGATAGTTCATCAGCCAGACAGGATTTTTCTCTATTTTTTATCCTTTCATTAGGTTTTCCTCAGCCTTCACAAGCAGCCACAGCCACAACATCTCTCCTTTCCACCATTCTCCCCACACATGCAATGATAAAATTGCCCCTTTCGTGCCTGAGGACCCAGACCTCTGTTCTGCACACACCATTCAAATTCCTGATCACTGACTCCGTGAGTTTCCCTGTGCTTCTATTAGAACAAAACAAGGTGACAACATGCCCTAAAATGAGGATGTAGTGCCCCAGCTTGCATCCAGTAATCACAAAATCATAGAATTATTAAGACTGGAAAAGACCTCTAAGAGTTTCCAGCCCAACCAATAACATAACCCATGATCAGGTTAGAAGTGATTTTAAAGCCATTACAAATTTCTGATGAGCAATGAACCCTCACCTGTCCTAATGGGATCTACAAGGTGGGGTCTCTCCTGAACCGGGCTGTGCCAAACCATGCTCCAAGCCCCATCCAGCCTGGCCTGGAACACCTCCAGGGATGGGGCAGCCACCACTGCTCTGGGCACCCTGGGCCAGGGCCTCCCCACCCTCACAGCAAAACATTTCTCCCCAAGATCTCATCTCAATCTCCCCTCTTGCAGCTCAAAACCATTCCCCGCATCCTGTCCCTGCACCCCCTGATTCAGAGCCCCTCCCCAGCTTTCCTGGAACCCCCTTTTCTGGCTGCAACCAAAAAAAATCCCTCTGCACTGGAGAACTCCGGGGGGGCGTGGGGGGAGGGGGGAGATTTCCTTGTGACCTCAGCAAACTCCTTTTGGAACTTTGTACAACTCCTACAAGGGGAAATGACCTCAAGATAAGCCAGGGCAGAGTTACATTGGGTTTTAGGAAAAAATTCTTTACTGAAAGGGTTTCAAACACTAGCAGAGGCTGCCCAGGGAGGTGGTTGAGTCCCCATCCCTGGAGGTGCTGGGTCGAAGGTTTGACTCGATGATCTTAAAGGCCTTTTGCAACCAAAAGGATTCTATGATTCTTTCAAACAATGCTGATGTACCTTCACCATTATCACCCAACACTCGAAGTGTTGATGGAGATGGGCCTTTCCAGACTTTAAATAGCAAATGAATATGCGCATGGACACTGAAATCTATGCTTTTGTACCGCCTGTTCAGTGTGTGAAGCTCTGTGCTTTCTGTGAGTTTTGGGTCGTCAGCCTTCCCAGCCAGCGTTTTACCTTCACTTGGCTGGAACGTCAGGAGCTGATGACAAAACACTGCAGACATGTTCACCTGGCAGAGGGGCCTGAAAGCTCTGCCAGACTGACAGACTCTCTTCCCGACTCTTTTAGGGAACAGTGATTTAAAACATTAGAGAAAAAGTGAGATGCATGAAAGTTTAAGTAAAAAGAAAATGTATGAGATGCTGGATCCTTATGGACACAACTGGGACCCGATTCTAAAGAAAACTCAGGGTAGTTTTGCTGTTGAGCAGGAAATTGAGCCATGGAATAGGAAGCAGGCGTCTTTGCTAACCTCATCAAGCTGTATATTTCTACCCAGACGATCTAAGGGCAGGAATAATCATTTCAGAATCAGCGACACGTCTCTCAGCTTCTGCCAGCACCTACCGCCCGAGACATCAGCAGCAAATGAGAACACCTTGCCTCTGCAGCTCTGAGCTTGGCTGGGGCAAAGGGCGAGACCAGGAAAGAGAAGGGGCACAGGGCTGTCCTTGAGTTGTAAATACAGGGTCAGAGTGTGGACTCACCTGGGAAACATGGAGAGAACCAGGTTCCTGCAAGGACTCGTGCACAGGGCGTGGTGAGGACCAGGACAGGGCTAGAAGACGATCCCATGGCACAGCTGTCTACAGACCTGGCCATGTGCTGTGAAAGCTGTAAATTCAAGAGTTCCACCAAATAAAAACAGCTGTGATGTCAGCACTGGGTATCTTCTAGTTAGAAGATGCTGAGTTACAGTTGTGTCAGGTGACACTGATGGTTATGCTCATTCTGGGACGCTCTCCTCCATATGGTGGGGGTGACAGTGATTTAGGTCCTTAAGCACTCTCTTGCCTGAGTAAACAGAGCGCTTTGACCCGAGCAGTTCCTGTGCCGTAGGTGTGTGTTAGCAACAGCTAATGAGGTGGGATGAGCTCAGCCAAAGCTGTGTGTTCAATCACAGTTATTCAAGTCTGTAGAGGAAAATCAATGCCTGGCTGAAATACCAGCTGCCAGGCTCTATACACAGAGGGCTGGGCAGGACGGTGGCAGATGGGGTGGTGTTGGCTGCTTCCAGAGGCTCCTCCAGCATCCGTGCAGCAGAGGCAGCTCCTTGCATGGAGCACAAAAATGGGGAAATCCACTGATTTTTTTTCTTACCTGCCTTACATGCCTTTTTCTTACAGCAGAGAAGTAGAGCTGCAACATCCATCAGCTAACTCCTTGCCAAGTGAACTGGTGGCAGTCCCCAGACTATTCCTCCTCAACACATCAAGTGATGAAAAGTTCTCTAAATATCAATGGAATAAACCTCTTTGTTTAGTGTTCATCTGAGCTGCCCAGCACGTGCTCATTCTTCTCAAGGAAAAGCAGGAAAGCAAAATGGTAAGGGGGCAGGTGCATAACGAAGTTTACAAGTCTCCAGGACTCCCTTAGAGCTGAGAAAGCTTCTCACTCTGGCTGCAAAGATATCTGAGTGATTCGTTGACGTGATCTTTAATTTGTCCTTTGGCTCATTTAAGATTATGGGGGGAGAGGAGCCAGAGGTAATTGGCACTTGTTTTCATTACACAGAAATGTTAAATACAATATTTACACAAAACACAGTAAAACACGATGTAAATTGCATGCACGTGATTTGTGTGAGGGTGAAGTTCAAATTCACCCAGGGACAGTTAAGAGCAGGTATATTTATCCATAAATATCTTGATTGCGAACCCCTTGTATATAAGTAAAAAACTACCTTAGCACCACGTATTTCCAGATGTAGGTGGGAACTTTCAACGACTCCTGATGTAGCTGCAGGTGTATCTAACCCAGCCAGCATGGCAGGCTGCAGATTTATCTGTTTTGGAGGTGGCAAAGCATGACAACCCGCTGGACACCAGCCTGCCTGGGCACCAGCCTACCCAGCCCATTCTGAGTCCTGGTCACCACAACGGTCCTCTGCACCCTGGAGAGGAGCTCCAGTGCAAGCCCTCCCTAGATCCTGACTTTGCAGACATTAGGGGAGGGTCTGACCCACGCCAGGTGCAGCTTTGCCCAAAGCCTGTGCCAGGTCCTCAGTGCCAATGCACCATCAGCACAGGCTGGGCTGTGCCTGCACCTCCTGGAGGTGAGAGAACAGATGTCTCCTGTCCCCTTTGGGTGCTCTCATGGCTGTGATGGCTCCCTCTGAAAGCCACTTGCTGGCGACCTGAGATACCTTGTGCCCCTGCCTGATGCACCACGCAGTCAGTGGTCACTGCTGCACCTAAGCCGTGCCCATGCCATCCATCTGTGCCCGCAGTGGTGCCGAGGAGAACCAAGTGGTGCAAATGTTCCACCCACCAGATTCCCCTCAGCCAACAGCAGCCTCCTTTCTGTTAATCCCGGCTGGCGTGGAGAACAGCACGTAAATCAAGTTACCCAAACACAGCAGAGCAACAGGAGTGAGATAAAAGACATCCACTGATCTCACCATCTCCCCTCCTTCGGTAGCTCTTCCCCTGCACTGGCTGCGCTGCTGACTCTGCCGGCAGGGAACCTGCACTGAGCAGAGGTTACAGAGCAGAGGGAACGTGTGCTCTTGCAGGTGAAAAAAAGGCAGAGAAAAGGAGCTACTTCAGAGAAAAGTGCAATGGGCTCTTCAGTAAGGTCAGCTGTGGTCTTTTCACCACGCTTTTGGTTTCACTTAGGATGCTCTTTGGGAATGGCTGCCTTAATTCCTGCTGGAAGAGAATGTTCTGTTTCAGAAACCTTTACTGGTAACTCCAGACACTCTGGTTTGCCCTAAAACCGTGCCCATTTCTTGGCCTGGATGATTTAATGTAGCAGCACATCCCCCAGCAAACTGCTGGCTGTGGAATCTGGAATGTGCATTTCATGGATGGTCTTTTGGCTTCTGACCCAGCTGTCCAAGCCCTACATGTTTTAATCACTTCTATCACGTCGCCTTCCCCTTGTCACCTCTTACAGGAGCCACACAGCTTCTCAGTCTCTGCTCACAGGGAAAAGATTTTGGTGTTGCAACTTGTTTTCATTTTTGCTGTTGGTTTGGGGGCTCTGCCTTGGTGTCATGAGCCACATTCAGCTTCTGCCAAGCTCTTTGAGAGCTGCAGACGTGAAACAGAGAAGCAGCCACGAGCAGCACAGAGGGCTTGCATTGACAAGGGGAGGCAAGTTTTGCAGACGAGGAGAGTGGGTAAATCTTTCTGTGGTGTAAAATCATCAAAGTCACCGTGAATGCAGGAAGCTCATTGAGCGACAGGGGTGTGCAGCCTGCTCGGGGCGACACTCTGGTGTTTGAAGGATGCATCACCTTCCACAGAGTCCAAGGAGAGGGGGAGGAGGGGGAGTTCTTGCACTTGGAGCTGTTTCACAAGCAGCTGCAATGACCTGCCAGCAGCCCCAGGTGCCAGCAGGGACCCCCAGGCTGCTGCTGAAACCACAGCAGGAAACCTGGACCTGAGGACTCCCTCCCTCTGCTGAGCGTCCTTGCGTCCCATGAAATCCCTGCTGTCTGCGCTCAGGAACAGACTCAAGTCAGCACTTTCTCCATCGTGCTGCTCGGTAATTTTCCTGATCCTGCCTATATTTAACTTTTCCCCTTGGACTAAAGTGTCATTACAAAAAAAATTCTGTCAGCTGGAAAAAAGGAACAATGCCTGGCTCGGAGCCTGCGCTCAGCAGTGAAGAGTCTGCAATTACAGAACAAAAAGCCCCCAAAAGCCCCAAAACACCAGGAATGAAACCAAAGCAAAAACTTTGTTCCAATTTCTCTGACATTCTTCCTTGCAGTTATTTTTCTCACAGGGATAAGTAATGTAACAGGGAAAGAGACCTCAGAATAGAGAGCAATAAAGTATAAAATAAATAAGCCAAAAACCCTGACGTCTGTCTTGCCTGCCAGAATATCCACTGTTCAACACAATTGCAGAGCGGCAGCAGCGCCCACGGTGCAGAAAAGTGCTCTGAAGGAGGCTGGCTCTCGTTTGGAGCTGGCTTTAAAATCACCTGTCACTCTCTGGCTCCCGCCTGCCAGGCCGAGCAAGGTGCCCTGGGGCGTCCCTGCAGGTGGGAACAAGCTGGAGCACCGCAATCCTGTGCTGGGATGGGCTCAGGGTGCCTGGGAAGCACCTCTGCTGCTGCAACAGTCATCTCGGTAGCATTGAACCTGCACCACGGCACCTGCACCACGGCACCTGCACCATGGCACCTGCATCGCTGCCTGGGATAACTTACTGGGAACGCTCAGCACAGGCAGCAGGCTGGCACAGAGGAGAATATATTTCACTTCTCCCACTTTTGGTCTGTCTCACCTACTCCTCTGGGATCTTGGAGTAGGCACTGGCAGGCATCTTGGGAAAGGCACCACACAGCATCCTCTGCGTGGTAATGCCACAGAGAAATAATTGCTCTCACCAGCCGAGCCACGGGCTGGTATTGCAGCCAGGGGAACTGCAGGAAATGTTTTCATCAGCTATAAATGGATAAGTAGAAAGGAGGCCACGGGTTTTGCGTGACCCAGGGTGATGGCAGCGTACTTATGGAATCACTGGGAATACTGTGGGAGGGACCTCGAATGCAGTCTCATCTGTGTCCTGATTCCAGGGCACCATTTGCTGTACCTAAAGCATTCCTATGGGTTTGCTTCTGCCTGTGCTGGCCATCTCTAAAGAAAGCCATACTCTTAGAAACAAAACCTGCAAAACCCTGAGGCAGACGGCAAATCCCTGAGGAACGAGAGTTGCTGTGTCCCAAGCGTCGCAGCTTTTGGTCCCTCAAGCAGCGTGCCACACTCGTCATGAAATCCCCTCTCCCTCCAGTTTCCTGAGAGGCTTCCAGAGCTGTTGTCCAGACCCTGCCACCAGAGGCTGACGCGGTGTGTCCCAGGGCATCCCAAGCAGAGAGGTGACGGGGGCTGATGCCATCCCCCAGCCCAGGGGTCCACACTGCAGGTCCTCCTGGGCAGCCTGGCTCACATGGGCTCCTGTGCTGACCACCTCACACTCCTACCTATCCCGTGCCAGGTCCCTGTCTCTGGGCTTTCCTAGGAAAGCAAGCCCCATTACAGACCTGGAGGCACAGGGTACGCAGCCACGCAGGAGAGTGAGACAGCAGTGACCCTCTGGCTCCAGAGTGCCTGGAGGTTTTGCTAAGCCAACACCCCGATTTTTTTCTCCCATTTGAATTTCTCATCCACTCCTCTCTTTCACAGGGTTTATGAGGAGCAGCCGAGGGAGCTGGGGGTGTTCAGCCTGCAGAGGAGGCGGCTGAGGGGAGCCCTCATCCCAGTCTGCACCTGCCTGAAAGGAGAGGGTGGTGAGGTGGGGGCTGGGCTCTGCTCCCAAGTAACAAGGGATGAGAGGCAATGACCTCAGGTTGCATCAGGGGAGGTTCAGGTTGGATGTTAGGAAGTGTTTCTTCTCAGAAAAGGTTGTTAAGCCCTGGCAGAGGCTGCCAAGAGCAGTGGGGGAGTCCCCATCCCTGGAGGGGTTCAAGAAGTGTGTGGACGTGGCACTTTGGGACAGGGTTTAGTAGGCACGGTGGAGTTGGGCTGATGGTTGGACTAGGTGAGCTTGGAGGTCTTTTTGAACCTTAATGATTCTGTGATTGTGATGTTTTAAACCAAATCTTTACAGGAGTCATGAGGCTGTCTGGTCAATGCTGCACAGGGTTTTAATCTCTGTCTCTTCTCTTTTAAAGTCTGGTTGAATTGATTATTTATGTTTTGTGAACTGAGATATTGATCCCATGAATTGTTAACGTGGGTAGGAAGGAGGAGAGGAGGTTTAACAACAGCAAAGCTGAGATACAGGGGGCTGTGCCCCTTCCCTTGGCGGGGGGCTCTGCAGAGCACTGTGCTTGATCCGTTGTAGCTGCAAACCCTTCCAATCTGATTTAAAAAAAAAAAAATGAAAGAGGAAACTAAACAGAATGAAGTCAGTTGATTCCCAGCTGGCTTCAACATGCAAGCCCAGCAGCTCATCAGAAACACATTAATCCCAGCTGAAGGACTGGACACTTGTAGCCTGATCCTGTATCCTGGCAAAGAGTCATGGCCAGATGAACTCCTGACATTTTTACCTCCTGTAAAACTGAGTCAATGGCAGAGAGGCCAGAGTGTCCAGGAGATAAAGAAAAACATTTTAGTGATGTGCTTTTATTTAGCAAGGCATTGCCCTTGTTAGAGTAGAAATTCTGCAACAAAATGAGCATGTATTTTAATTACAAAGAATGAGATAAATAATTAAGACACAAATGCTTTTAGGTACCATTACACTGAGGATCGAAAGCAAACCAGCAGCGGGAGATGCAGTAAAACAAAATCTAATTATTCCATTGCCAACGCTGCTCGGCGATCACAACACAACTGGACAGATCCGAGCCCTCGGCAGTCCCAGCATGGAAGTGCATTGGAATCTGCCATGCACAGAGAGGGCACAGTTCTCTCCCCTGCCCTGGCCATATCCTTGGCACTGCTGGAGGTCAGAAGGCACGCCTGGTTGCAGGGCCATCCGTGCTCACCCTCCACCCCGCTGCGGGGACCCTCGGCTGGGTTGGACCGGGTTGGGTTGGATTGAGGAGGGAGAGGGCTGGTTTCTTTTTATATCCGCACAGCATTCCCGCACAAAGCTGAATTATCACCCCCACTATAACTGGTATTTCAGCTCTGTTATTAGTTATAAGTATTAGCTCGAATCACACTCATTAGCTGAATGAGCAATAATGCACATTAAGCCTCTATCTGTTGATAATATTCTCCCATGGATTGAGTATGTGTCATTTGACACTGATAAACTAGGCAATATTATGAGCTGAATGTCTTAAATGCCTCACAGATGGGGAATATATTAATTTAAGAAAATGTTATTAAGTGTTTAAGGAGTGTAATTATGAGCAGCCTTCTCATTTGACACCTGTGTGGAGTCTTTCCTTGTGAGATAAGGAGAGAGGGATGAGAACTGGAAACCAGCCTTCAAACCTCTCTCTGTTATTCTCATTTTAACTTCCTGCCAAATTAATTATTTTCAAGACGCAAGCATATTGTAAAGAAATTAGGGCTGAAAACAATACCCGTGTGCAGCCCAGAGAAATTTCATTTAATGTTGTATTTATTTGGCAACACAAGACACACCCTGAGAAAGGCCCCAGCTTTGCAGAATGTAACCTGGCCAAGCTGCCCCGGAGCAGGCAAAGCCGGGGGCTGCGTCGGGCACCTCAGAGGGACCCTGGCAGCCACTGGTCAGCACTGACCCTTGGCAGAATTCTGGGGAGATCGGGAGAGGAGGGATACCTTTGTTTCTTTGTAGATGTTTGGAAGCTAGCTGTTCAATCCCAAATCACTCATCTGCACTCACGTGATGCTCCATGGGGTGAGGCAGGCGGCCCTGAGGGTGTTTTCACAGTGGAAAACAAGTGTTGAAGGCAACGGGAAGGAATTTGCCTTGGTGACCAGAGGTGGAGCCCAGATGATTGGTTAAGGCTCAGGTAACTGACTCCTCAGTGTCCAAAGGAAGATGAAAAGAGTCCTGCCTGGAGCATCTCCCGGGTCTCACCCAAAGGAACAGGTGCTGCGCACGATCCCGGCTCCTCCTGGACCTCCCACAGCATTCTGCTGAGCTGCCCGAAGGAGGAATGGGAAGACCTCACTGCAGATACTGGGCAGACCTCTCTAAAAATTAATTATGGATGCCTGCAGCACTGTCTCATCCCCTGAGCCCCAGAACAGTCTTTTGGGATTGCTAAAGACATCGTAGCTACCTGGCAGGAAAGGTACCGGGCACGGGGTCACTCCAAAGCAGATCCTGAGGAGCTGTTGCGTGACTGCACATGGAAACTGCCTGGAGCTGCTGTCATTCAGCACAGCCAACGCGCAGCAGAGATCATAAAACCAGGGTGGGGTGGAAGGACACTAAACTGCAACACGCGTTTCATGGAAGGCTGCTTCTGTAAAACACTGAGCTTACACTGCCAGCTTGTCAGAGTCACTTGATTTAAAATACATTTGTATCAACCTCACTCACCAGGTTGCCCTGTTGGGTTCCTGCGTGGCTTAAGAGAAGGTTCATGTTAGCAGGGAAGTCATCTCTAAATGGAGAAGGCATTTTCTGGACAGGGGCTACTGATAGCCAGGACGTGCTCCTCTGTAATTCTGTTCAAGTCACTGGAGAAGCTGCACCTGGAATAATGTATGAACCTACACAGGGGAGAAAGTCAGGTGGAAATTGATGTCACCCAGGCACCAGCTGAGAAGGAGGATGGACGGCATATTTTACATAGGGGCAACAAAAAAGTTTTGACTCATTTAGCACAGCAAAAAGTGCTTGAACTATGGATGTGATTGACATCTGCAAACACATCAGGAACGTGTTCATTAGAATGAACGCACAGAATGACCCAAGCTGGAAGGGGCCCACAGGGACCATCGAGCCCAGCTCCTGTCCCTGCACAGGGCACTCCCAACACTCACCCCGTGGCACTGAGGGCATTGGCCAAATGCTGCTGCAATGCTGGCAGACTCGGTGCCGGGACTGCTGCCCTGGGGAGCTGTGCCAGTGCTGCACCCCCCGCTGGGGGAAGAACCTCTTCCTAATGCCCAACCTGACCCTGCCCTGGCATCTCCCTGCCAGTCCCTTGGGTCCCAGCACAGGGCACCAGAGAGAAGAGCTCAGCACCTCCTCCTTCCCCTGTGAGGAAACACTAGACAGCTCTGAGGTTCCTCAGTCTCCTCCAGGCTGAACAGACCCAGTAACTCCAGCCTCTCCTCTTATGATTTCTCCTCCAGACCCTTCCCCAGCTTTGTGGCTCCTCTGGATGCTCCCCAGTACTTTGAGAAGGAGGACAAAACTATTGAAACAAAAAGGGCAATTGGGAAGAAATTCACCCGGATCGATACAGGCCAAGGTTCATACTGGAACATTCCAGAAACTGGATTGTTTTAGCCATCATGGTGCCCCTTTCTGCAGTTAGGGCCAGGACCAGGTCTCTCAGTGGTTTCTCTCACCAGGCTTGGTTCACAGCATTGTCCAGAGCAGACTCCGCTCTGAAGACAAGGCAAACAAAACATGCGAGGCTTAAGCAAGGTAACAAGCTCTGCCTGCTAGGGAGAGTCCAGACCCTGGCGCCAGTCCCAGCGATGTCCCTTCCCGCAGGAGCTGGAGGCTGAGCACCAGTGGCTTCAGCCCCGTGCCGTGCTGACGGACACTTCTGCTTGGACTAAAGGATGAGCCTAAGGTGCAGACTTTCTCATTTACAGGTGTCCAGGCTAAACCCAGTTGATTTTGTGAGCCATTTACAGCCTTCCACAGAAGAACTCTACCGTTGCCACACTGGTTTTGAATGCAATATTTTCTTTGATGTTGAGATTCATAAATATCAGTATAACATTTATAGTTGTGGATATCCTCATTGTAAAATATAAAATTGTATATTTAATAGCACCAAATTATTACTATAAATGACTCTTGTCCCCTTTATTGGCTGTTTTTGGATCTCTGTGTTCCCCTACCCTCATTTGAAAGTGGCCAGAGGTGTTCAGAGGCCGTGGCCCTGTGCTGAGCACAGCCCTTGTGGCAGGAGGCTGCTGGCAGCACCTGTAATCCTTCCACGGGGAATGATGCAGACCTGCAGCGGTTCAGTTTAATTCAGTCAATTTTTCACACAGGAGAATCTCCCCGTGTTTATATAAGCACCGGCCCCCCAGGTTCTCCTCCAGCGTGCGATTTTATTTATAGTGCATCCAAAAAAAAAGTCAATAAAATACAGTTTGGTGTTTCATTTTACTGGAACAGTGAAAATACAGGAAATGTTTAGTTCATTTATAGACTCGGATTTGCAGACACAGTGCTGAGCTCTGCCGTTCCTTTCTCTTCCTTGGTGAATGATGATGGACAAGCAGAGGGGTCACAAAGACATTTTAACCATGGATTTTTCAGTACCTGGGGTTCAAAAGCAGTGCTCTGTTCATATTTTTTTTCCTTTATTTGTGTTTCAAACACATCCACTACTAAATAAACCCCAAAAGAGTCAATGTTTCACAATCCTCCTCTCGAGGTGTTAATGCAAAGCTGAAACATTTGGGATGCACATTTCAAATGGAACTAGAAAGGTATTTTTTTGTCGAGATACTTTATGTCAAGACCATCAATAAACATGCATAGAGAAAGGTTTTGGTGTTTCAGCACTGGTTTACTTTTGTGATTTAAAAAATGCAAGTTCAAAACATTTCCATCAGGAAATTTGGATGAGGGGATATTTACAGTAGGAAAAATGTGCATTTTCTAAAAAATACATCATAGATAAAATTGCAGCATTTAAAGAAAAACACTGTGTGAAACACCATTCTTCAGCCCCTTCAAAACTTTTAATGAAAAAGAACTCAGAGCAAAACCATTCTTAAAATGATGCTTCTCAAACCCAACCAGACACAACAGCCCTTTTCCCACCGACTCATCTCTTCTGAACGGTGGCAAAAGATCAGAACTCAGTGGCGTGGCTGCCCCTCGCTCTTTGGTGTGGATCCTCTGGAATTAGCCATTGCCGTTAGATGAGATCAAAGCAGCTGCAAAGCCGGCTCCGACGCACAGACCCCTGGGGCTCTCGGGCAGCCCTTCCGCTCACATCACCGGGCTCCAGCTCTGCAGAGCAATTCTTTATAAAGACAGTTCTGAGGATGAACCGGCCACTGTTAGTCTGGATCGATTTGTATTTCCTCTCAAGGATCTAGTAGCTGAAACACAAATTCTAGCTGAATAAAATATGAAAAGAAAATCTTTACCAACTGTGCCAGTGAAGCAGAGAAACCTCTTTTCTTCCTGAATTATGCTGGCAAAGTAATGATGACTACGTGCTGGCTCCCAGTTTGCCCATGCATGGTCTCATCATAGAATGAAGCATAGAATGCTTTGGGTTAGAAAGGACCTTGAAGATCATCCAATTCCAACCCCCTGCCATGGGCAGGGACAAACTCTGCATGCCCTGCGTGGAGCCAAGCACGCTGCCCAGCTGGCACCACGTCACCCATGGCATGCCAATCGCTTACCCACACGTACAGTGGGGCAGGAGGGGACATGGGTCAGCAGCTTTCTGACTGCTTGGATCCTGACTAAACTGCCACACAAAAGCCATGGCTTTTGATGCACAGCAGAGGCAGGAGGACTCCGAAAGGTCAGCAAACAGCCCTGCAACCCGTCCTGTGCACACGCGAGGGGTGTCAGCCAGTGTGAGTGTCCCATCTGCAATTTGATAACTGTGTTTCACCTTCTTACAGGGCTCACAAGAAGAAATCTGCACGGATTGGCAGTGGTGGAAGAACTGGCATTAGCATTTCTGACGTATGGATGCCAGCAGGTGCTGCACGGAGTGCACAACAGCGCCGCGAGCGTGAGAACCCTAGCGCGAGGAGAGGTGTCTCAGTGAGAAATTGCTGGAGTGTGCATCCATTAAAACCAAAAATCCAGATGGAAAACAAACAAACAACAAAACAAGAATGGAAATGCTCTGGGATTCTGGTGCAGGCTGCGATAATTTAGGACCCTTCCAGAGAGAGGCCTCCCTGTTTCCGAGGTTATTAAATTGCCACCCTGCTGCTGAGCAATATTGGAACTGCCCCAAGCAGAACAAGCTCTTAGACTGAAAAAGAAGAAGAAAGACTCACAGGAATGAATTTAAGCTTGTTTCAGAGCAGGAATGAGTGTAGCCCATAATGACTACTAGCAACAGATGCTGATGGAATAAGACTCACAGTCTCACAGATCAACAGAGTCCTGGTTAGAAGGCGGAAAGGCATTTCTTCTTCTGCATGCTCAGCTCTGATGAGACCCAGTCCGGCATGGGGGATACCCAGAGTGGATCACTGGCAGCTGGGCATGCTCTCCAAACACCTCTGAAATCTGGCAGCTCACAGATCCTCCAAAGGGAGCGTATTGTTTAGTAAAACCTGGAGGCAGGCACCACGCAGCGTACACAAGGATACCGAAATAAAGGCAACAGCACTGAAATAAATGGCAGACTCAATTGCTCTACTTTATTAGATGCTGACAAGCGAACATAAATCCCTATCTGCAAAAATCGGTTATGTGCATTTGGACAACTGAATAAGGAGGACTGAAATATTGTTCTATTTACTTTCAAGGCACAGAACCAAGACACTCTCTGTTACCTCATAAAATGCAGCATAGTGAAGTTAATACCTTTTTGCCAGCAGCTTTTTGCTCTCTCTTGCCAGAGACAGCCTCCGTTTTCGAGACCGCACCATCAATCCAGAAACCATAAGGACTCAAGTTTTTATGTATGCGCTTACTTGATCCAAGGCTGAAATAAATGTTTATCTATCTCATGCGCTGCGCTGTCCTGCAGCAGGAGTTGCCCTACACCAGCATGACAAGAGGGCAAAGGTCACTTAAATCACGCTAATCTGCTTTCCTGCCTTTGTTTTTGCTACAGAATGGCACGAGGCACTGCTGGAAGGCTGGGATGCTGGGGTGCTGGACACCCCTCCTGGGTGAAGGGCACGGGGCAGAGGAGGCTCCAGTGGGAAAGGTTCCCTCACACTGTGCCCTCAGGGCATCGCTGATGTTCCCTGTTCACTTCCTCACAAAAAGACAAGTGGCAAAGGCTGTGGTGGTGTGCATTGTGGATTTGGTCCCTGCTCATCTTCAGTTTTCAGCACAATAAATTGATTTTGGGGAGCCCTTGGGACAGATTCAGACCGCAAGGTAAAGAGGGGAGTCGCATAAACGTGTCCCACTTGTCTCACCTGTGAGCCAGCACTGAGGAGCACTCATGTGTAACTCACAAGCAATGATTTCTTCAGTATAAATCACTCGTTTCATTCTGGTTCTTTAGTAGCCTAAAGAGAAACTTTCTGCCTTCAGAGGCACTCGATTCAGTGGTGGTTTTTTTTGTCAAATACAAATAAACAGAAAGTGTTGCTTGCTCAAAGACAGGCCCAGTCAGATAACACCGGCTTTGTTCCACAGCGGAGCAAGCAATCAAAGATGCCACAATTTGTTTTCAGAGCATTTCATGCAAGGCGATGTTCACTCAGATTTTCTTGGAGTGCAAATATTAAATAGTAGGCACTTGTCAAATTAAAATATTTATGAAGCTCCATCTCTGAAGTGGAGAGCGGGTGTGCCTTTTTGCTGCATCTTTAGGGAATACCTCGAGCTTCTCCAGACATTTCACCTTTCTGAGCTACAGGAGGACGACCTGTAATCCTTACACTGAAGTTCTGCTTTACTTTACTGCTCAGTTTGCATCGATTCCTGTAGGCATGAAGCATAGCCAGCACTTCCCAAACCTCCAAATTGCGATCTCATTAGTGGCTCAGCATGGTGTACCTTGTGCATGTTAAATGAAGCGGGATGCCTGCTCATCACCTTTCCTTTCCACGGAAACATGAAAAGCACAGTTATTTTTGAGATTGCTTTTCTCCATTATTGTCTGTCTCCCTTTGCTACAGTAGCCGCCTGATTAAAGGATGCTCATATACTCTATTTCCCCTTCAGCTGAGTTCCAGCAGTGTCAGATCTTTCAGCACAACTCACAAAAGGAGAGAGACCGTGGGAGGTGGCAGAGACAGAATCATAGAAAAACCAAAATAATGGGATTTTCTTCATAAAAATAATAGCTTTGGCATGAAATCCAGGACCACTGCAGGAATTAAACACTTAGGCCATGTTTTCAAGACTTTGGAGCTGTGCAAGGGCTCAGGGACTGAGTAGCAGCACCTCCAAGTGTGCCTCCTTGTGCAAAGTGAGCCCGGCTCAGGTGGAGGGAAGTGGAGTCAACTCGCTTCACCAGCACTGAGCCTTTTAAAGCTTAAAAAGCTAAGAAGTCTCTCCACTTCTTTAGGCACCTGAACATTGCTGAGGACACACCATGCTTCTGGTCTCTGTAGCGCAAATGCTCACACTGATCACTCACTGGTCTGATTTCTCCTGAGCTCAGACTAAAGATTTGCAGGATTACAGCTCTTTGCAGAGCATTGCATCTGCACCCACTTCTTCCAGTGTAAGAAAGAGTTCCCTCTTTTCAGATTGGACTGGAAGAGGATGGGATCTAACATACCTAGGCCACCTGTCTGCATAACTGAGTACAGAGCACAGCAGTAGCTGTCTTTTCCCCTCTTCCCTGAGACAAGCTGCTACTCCACTGTTGGTAACTTCATCATCCTTGTTTAGGGTCTCCTTTTTTATGTGCTTAGAAGAGGAGAGACTGGGAGGCTGCAGGTATGGAATCCTCCATCCCTCAGCTCCACAGGCTGAGGTACACCCTTGGCACGGAGGAGAGGACAGGTAAGGGAACAGCAGTTTGGAAACAGAAGCAGCTCCAGTACACCTGAACAATTTGCACGTGCTGGACCCAGTTCTGGGCTCTGTGGATGGTGGCTGCTTGACCTGAAAATACATTTTATGCTATGTATTTTATTTCTGGTTGCACTGTGTACAAAATGACCATACTACAGAATGACTAAAACTGATTTATTTATAGAATCATAGAATCATTTAGATTGGAAAAGATCTTTAAGATCATCAAGACCAATTCTTAACCTGTCACTGCCCAGTTCCACTAAACCATGGTGTTTCATAATCCAAAATTCAACCCTACTTTCTCACAGCCTTATGTCTTCAGCAAGGTCAGGCTGGCATCTGTTTTCAGGCCCGTCCAGACACTAACAACCCTGCCTCTCCAGGCAGAGCCATTTGCTTCAACTCCTAGATTTCTCCTCATGTACCTCAAGGAAATACAAACGCCTTTATAAAAGTATAAAAAATCATAGGAGCTACTGGGAAAAACATGTGATGCACTGATATACGGCCAATACGATGGAACACACCAGAGATGGGAGAACTCACACATTGCGTAGAGGGTCTCCCTTGAGCCCATCTCCCTGAGTATCCGACCCTCTGTGCAGCCAGAGTGCAATTGTACAGAAAGCAGTGCGGCAGCTCTGCAGACGCACATCCTCACTGTGAAAGCAGGGGGAAATCCCACAATATTTGGAAAGTAAAAAATTATATCCTTAGCGCAAAATGAACCTGAGACACCATTAATGAATTGGTTACCACTCTCAAGCTCCAACAGCAGGTTAATTTGCTTTATATAATTAGAAGTGTCATATTCAATAGCACTTTCTGATTCTTCTTTAAAAGGAGAATTAACAATCATTTGTTGTAATACAGCCCCATTGATTCTTGTTTGGCACTATAGATCAAGTAATTAGAGATAATGAAAAGCAGAGAAGAGAGAAGGATGTAAAATTTCTAAAGCTATGGAGAGGTCATCATCTATTGCAATGCTTATATTGATTCATTTTATTGTACAGAAACCTTGAATTCTTCAGAGCAACGATAATGGCACTCCAAGTGCTACAAGCCTCTGGAAGCACGAGACAAAAAAGTTGTGTAGGACCAGGTGGGTTGTGAAAGAGAAAGGCTGAGTGGGCAGAAGCGGTGAAAGAGGGGGATGTGGGAAGAGGACGGATGCCACCCTTCTAGGTCCTCTCGGCTGATGGGGGGATGGAGAAGAGCAGCCAGCGGGTCACTCTACCTGCCTGCTGGCATCTGAGGTTGACTCATCTCAGTTCTCTTTCAACTCTGTTTTACAGCGCACTCGGGTGCAGCTTCGGAGCTGGGGGAGGAGAGAGGAGACTGGGAAAAGCAGCATTGTATCCCTCCTTCTTTCCCCCAGTGTTCTCTCACATCCTCCACGAGACAGATGGAAAGCAGCACCAGGATCCCCTCCTGCTGTCAGATGTTGTCTCTGTTTCTGATACCAGAACCACAGAGCCAGCAGCCACTCACTTCCTTTCTTTCTTTTTATAACTTATTTCTTCTCTATAAAGACTTATAACGCAAAGGGCTTTCGTATGAGAGTTTTTCATGACCTGGCTCTTACACTCAAGTGTTAAAATACCTCACTCTGACAGGCTGATCCACCACAAACGCCTCCTGCGGTAGAGGGAACAGAAATGACTGAGCAATAGAGAAGAGCTACATGTCTCTCTGCTCGGCCGAGGGCATTTTCAAGAGGGAAACAAAGGATTTGCAAGGCACAAAGATGGGCTGAGACGGTGTCACCTGCGGAAACCAGGGACGTGCTGGAAAACAGCGATCTCTGAGAAAGCCTTGGACTGGCTCTTTGGGTACTTCATGCTTCAGGGCTTAATGTACGCTTTCACTAGAAAGCATTAGGAGAAATTTTCCCTGAGGCAAGATTTTCCACATTCGAGTCCTCAGCATTTCAGGCCTCTTCCTCTGCTGTGCACACTCGGCCCACCCAGTAGAGAAAAGACATGGAACAAGACGTCTGCCTGTACAAACCCATCTGGCTGTTCCTATATTTTAATCAGCCTTTACAGAGGCATTTTGGCTGCTATTAAACCTCTTTTCCAGTTAGAAACGCACTGTGCAGCTGCTCACCATGATCCCATGAGCACAATCCCTCAAGAGAGAACTCTGGTTCGTTAAAGAAGGGGACGATGTGATGGGACCCTGTTGGGTCATGCTGGGCTGCCCACGTGGAGGCTGCTCTGGGCTCTGGGATAGCTCTTCCCACTCCACCGGAGCCCTGCCTGGGAGCAGAGCTCATCCAGAGAGCTCCCTCTTTTACAGCAGCTCTTCAGAAGGCCTTGATGCCAACCACCCCAGCGATTTTAGGGAAGGTGCAAGAGTTTGCTTGTCTGAAGCAGGGCGTGAAGCTCTGGGTTCTGGAAGGTGAGGGCTCATAATACATATTTTCTCACCCATTGAATGGACATGAAACAAGATGTAAACAGAAAAGGACCTTAAGTATGTTCTCCTTGCATAAATTCATAGGGAATTCCTTTGGAAACATTCCCTTTTTCTTGCATGGGAACTTAGTCTGTGTTCATCAAGCACAAACCACCATGAAGTCTTTTAAGCAGTTTAAACATTCAGTGCTAGACTTCACATTGGGAATGCAGGATGTGTGAAACTGCCTTGAAATAAGACACACACACACATGCACACAAAAGCTGTTCTGTTCCCCTGGGATCTGCCATCGCGTTTCCAGAGCCTGGAACTTTGCAGCATTTATAATATGGAATATTATAAATATTCATACAGACACTCGTGGGCTAAAATTAAATGAGCTCATCATGGTTATTTTTAGTATAATGGATGTAGGCAAGAAGAAAACCCCAAGCAAGTGAGCAGAGGGCTGGATAATGGAACACAAACCAAAATTCAGAGAGGTGAAAATGACCTGGGTGTGCTGGTTCAGGAGGAAGCCCTGGCTACAAAGGTGGGTGAGATGTCTCCTCTGAGCTATCCACTACCTTGCTGGAAAGACCTTTGAGTTCCAGCCAGCTGATGTGTGAAAACCCCAGCTGTGGGCTCAGCAACCTCAGAAATGCATCGGGTCAGGTCTGGAGATGGAAACATACAGTGTAAAAACCAGCAGGGAGATTTCTTGCTGCACATGTGATGCTCCAGCATGGATCTGGCAGGAGCAGCTGCAGGGAACACTTTCCTGCAGGTGATTCTTTGTGTTTGTTCCATTCCTATGTTTTCTTGCTAAGAAAACGGCCCTTCTGGCCTCTCTGGGTGCTGGAGGCCAGCATGACTTTTGCTCCAGCGAGGGCAGCAGCCACGCTTCCAAAGACTGAGCCAGAGATACATCCTTTCCCTGCTTTACTAATTTCAGGTTTAATCTTCTGCAGGTCGTAGAAGCATCTTTAAAGACAGGAGGTCTTGGTATTTTCTTTAGAGGCCTCACACCCTGATCCGATCCCAGGGGGCTGCCACCTTCTGCAGGGGCAGGGGGGCACAGCCCTTACCAGCTGAAAGCAGAGCTGGCTGCTCAGACAAGTTCCTGCGAGTCCGTAGTGTGTGAAGAGCTCCTGGAGAAGGGAAATGTTTGCCTTCTGCTCCTTTTAAATGACTTCTTTAAAACCTGCCTGGTGAATCAATGCTTCCCACCATGCCAGAGGTGCTCCAGGTTTTGCTGTGGGGGTCGGTGGCCCCTTGGATGCAGAGTTGGGCATGGCAGGGCACAACACGGGCAGCAGCCGCACGCTTGGGCACGACAGGTCGGACCTCCGGCTTGCGGCTCTGCACACAGGGGTGGTAAAACTAAAACCCCATTAAATGCTGGGGCTGGTGCCAGGGGTCCCACACCTCGGGCCGCGCGGTGTTCCTGGGGACGCTGCCACGGCTGGAGCACTGCTAGGGGCACTCAAAGGGCATTTCCCTGTACCCAATTATTTCCAAGCTGCTGGACTGAGCGCTTTATTCCTGTGTCAAAAGCCCAGGAGTGACTTTGCCGTTCAGTTTATGATTCAGATTCCTTTTGACATAATGTGACATAACAGAATGTGCCAGAGGCAATTAGGTACAGTCAGATTGTGCGCTGAGGTGTCACTTAGGGCAATTATTTCTTTTTAATAGTAGTAATTGTTACTCTGGGTTGCCAAAGATAACCAGATCCCCACAGCAAGCAAAGCCATTTGTCATCCCCGCAGTCTTGATAAACAATAATTGAATTGCCTGGCTGTATTGACAAACAGAGACACGGCTGGGCTGAGGGAAGTGTTAAAAATCCAAAAAGAAACAGTGTTATTGGAGGAATGTAATTTACCCCTGAATAAATACACCACACTATCTCATTCTTTTTGCTTCTGAGGAGCAGTTGCTTTTAGTCAAAAAGCCAATGATGTCAGATGGCACGTTCCGCAGGGGTTTAACCCATAATCCTTTATATTTACTTAGAAGCACATGGCATTTCTTCTCATTCTTCCTAGGCAAACTCCTTAACCCTGAAAGAAAAAAATATTATCAAAAAAGGGAAATAACCCAGTCTTTTAGTAAAACCAGGAAGGAAGGTACAATTGTATTTGAATTGGGCAACAGGTCTCTCTGTTCATTTTTGCAGATCCAGCTGGAAGAGTTATTGGTGTTCAGTCACTGCGATAGAGTTGAGTTAGCTGGTGAAAGGGCAGAAGATCTCACTTTTCATGTTTAAAAGGCCAGCAAATAAAATCCCTGCTATCCACCTTTTGTATTCAGATTTTTAATTTGGAGTGGTTCTGCAACAAGATTTTTTCATATTAATGGATATCCTTGAAAAGGGACTTTTAGAGGAAAAGTCACTCCTAGCAATCTTCTTTGGATTATATTTGGGTTGTGCCCTGTATTAATTAAAGGCCATAACTGCTTAGACAAGGTCTACTGAAGGAAACTAATACACATTTAAGTCAGTTCAGGCTAGGTCGGAGTCTGTAGTGAAAAGGTGGAGTGGCCGTCCCAGCAGCGCCCGCACTCGCAAGGTGTTTGCACTCAGACTTGCTAAAAATGACAGAACTGTGGTATTTAATCAAGTGAAACCCAAAGGCTGCAGTTATGGAAAGCCTCCGTGCTCAAATGCAGGTGCAATCTCAGCCCAGCTCCCTGGTACCAGCGCTGCACTGAATGCCTGTGGGCACACAGAATTCCCACTTATCCCAGTTTAATGCACAATCACAGTCATTTGGGCTCAAAAGACCACCAAGATTGAGTCCAACTGTTAACCCAGCGCTGCTGAGTACACCACTCAATTAAACATGCACACATGTGCACAATGCCCCTCCCACAGCCTGTCCCAGCTTCACAGATGTGAGGATCATTCCTGGTGGCATTTCAGCCAGGTGGCATGGTGGGGAAGTGCCCTCCTTTGGGTCATCCGCCTTGCTCTGGGGGTACCTCAGTGGGGATTCTAGCAGACACTCAAACTCACGACCTCTCCTCCTGTAACCCCAGAGTATTGCTGGAGCCAAATGAACTTTTTCCAGTTTGAAATCTGCCCTTCATTCAAATGCATTTCAAAACAAAACCAACAAACTCTACTGAGTTTGTCTTTTGGGGGCTCTTTTCCCCTTTTTAATTTTCTTCTGTTTTTCTGCTCATAGCTCTGCTGAAGCCGCTCTCCAGCCCCCAGGATCTCACCAGCCTTCTCAGATGTGCAGATCATGACCTGAGCTGCTGCTGCAGAGAGACCCTTGGTGCTCACCCATCAGCAGAAATCGGCTTCTCCTTCTCTGTATCTTGGCCCAAAGCAGTGAGGAATACGTGCTTTCCCCCAGCACTCGTACTGGGAGCCCAGAGCTCCTTTGGCCGAGGCACTTTTTGGAAGGAACCCCAGGAAGCCCAGGCTCTGTGCTGGTTTGGGACCCGCGAGCCAACTGATCTCAGTTCAACCCCAGAGCTGGCTGAGCTGTTAAAAAAAATCTCAGTTGGAGATTTGTGCCATTCATTTCTACCTGCTTTCTAGGGAAAAAAAAGGAGGAAGTAAACGGTGTTCCTTGCAGAGGTGGAGGCAGACACTGGTGTTCATGTTTGAAGAACATATTTTGGTGTTGCCCTGGTTGTACCACTGTCTGGGGAGCACTGAAGAAACAGGGTTTGTCCCGGGAAGGTCCATCCTTGCAAACCTTGCACTTTGCAGCTTGAGTGCAGAGAGCTGACAGCGGCACCGTGAGCTGCCTTCTACCCTTTAATTCTTACATTAAATTTATGTGGTGTTTGTTATGAAACACTGGTTTTGGAGCCTCTGTACAACCACTGCTGAGGAGGCAATGACCATTCGATGCAGCCTTTTTTTTTCTGATGCAAAGAATACAATTATCAGGAAATAGCATTTTCATGATAAGCAATGGGATGGAACAAGCCCAAAGACAGCAGGCTCTGCACTCTGACTTGTTTATCTTGTAAGATAATGTTATGCTGCAGCCTTCCCTCAGTAGATGCTCTGCCAAATGTAGAAGAAAACCACAAATCTTCTCCTTATTCAGACTAATATGTGGAAAATCAGAAATGCAGAGGAGAGGCAGGGACATGGTGCTGCCCTTGCCTGCTGCTATTAACACAGCACCTTGGTTTAAGCTTTGCTCCTCATATGTGGGTGCAGTTCCCAGCACCAGAACCCAAGGAAGCAGCTTTTACTCCAACTCTGGAGGGATGGATGTGCCCCATGGCCCCAGACACCCCCCAGTCAATCCCAGGGCTGCAGGGCCCAGGGAGGATGGGCAGGGAGGGGATTTCTGCCCCTGCCTGTCCTGCCTGCCCCTGCTTGTCCCTACGGCCCCCAGGAGCATCTTGGGATCTGTTGTATTTGCCTTGCTTGATATTTGCAAAGAAAGACAGGATCGGCCCCAGAGGATTTAAACGCCTTCTCCCCACACCCTCCTCTTGCAGCAGCTCCTTGCATCTGTCAGCATAAGCTCACTCATTCCTAAATAATTTTCAGATTTTGTATTAATTTTTCAATCATCTGCATATGAATGATTAATAAATGTTTAACAGCTCGTAAAATATTTATCATGTTTCCCTGTGGCAGGAGCTCCATCTTCACTTGTTATCACTCACGGGTATGAAAAACGTCTACAAGGCTGCAGAGTGGAGACGCAGCCTTGTATCTGCCTCACCAAACGCTGCTCTTGCTTCTTTCCAGAACATGCAGGTTTTAATGGAAAAACAGTTGAGGAACCCTGAATAACTCTGCACACACTGAGTTGCATAAGTTTCTGCTTTGGAACAATTCAGCTGCATTGAAGTAGTTCTGGCCAGGCATTTGGAAGCAATCCTTTCCAGAAAGTAAGGAGAGCAGGGATGTGCAGGAGCTCCATACGAGTAACCTTCGTCTGACATGGCCGTTCTTCTTATCATTTCCAGTGGGGTTTTTTTGCATTTGATTGTCTTGGGAAGTAACAGCTTTCAGACATGCAAGTCATTGCCATCAAATTATGAGAATTCTTCCCTATATTTATTTTCTCACCAGGGGTTCAGAGGCACTGAAGCTGTTTCTGCCTTTGGTTGCTCACCACACAACAAACCCTGTTCCGTCAGTGCTTCAGAAGTGTCCTCTACGGCATCAACATCGTTGCCCTGGACCAGCACAGAACCAGGGCTGTTTCTCTTAACCTGGCAGCCACCTCCCATCTGGGCTGCTCCAAACACCACAAATCTGTTCAGGAGTCCAAACTCCTTCAGAAAGCGGCAATTCTTGGCCATATCTTCTTCTGAGAGTCCCAGACTTGCCCCCGTGCTCTGGGCAGCAGAACAGACAGCAGTGAGCATGCTTTACCTCCAAAGCTCTCAGTTGATGGAGTGAGCCTGTTATAACTCAAGACTTAATGAATAAATGCATAAGTAAATACATGGGGAAAGGCTTTTGGTGTGGTAACTGTTCTTAAAATGCCATCAAATGTGGATATGTATAAGCACATCCACACCAGAGACAGGACCAAGTGTGTAGATAGAACACGTCCAGCCAGTGGGACTGGTTTGTGTTCCCAGCACGGTTGCTTTGCCCGTGGGTAGGATTAGTGTCCTTCACAGCTGTCTGCTAAAACCAGGCTAAAGCCTGTTTAAAAGAACTGTAAATGTAAGCCGAAACATTTTACTGTCAAGGTTCTGCTAAGGAGAGGAAGTAGGGATAAACCCTCACAACCTGTTTCCCGCAGTATTGACTGAATTCCTAGAAGATGCTCAGACACCTGCCGATGTGACCCCCTCTGCTGGACTGGCCAGCCTGGCACCTCTTTCATGCTTGGGATATTCCACTTGTAATCTTTCAGAAGAGGAAGGGATGCTGCTCTGCCAGGAATGCGGGTTTGTTCACAGCAGGAGAAAGTTGGCTGCTTGTACCCAAGAACGAGTGCGTAGTCCCTCTTCCTGCTTCCTCACCCAGGGGACACGGGTGGGGGTGGCTGCGGCCACCAGCAGCCTGGCCACAGCACGGCTTGGGCACTCGCTCCTTCACCTTTGCCTTTCAGTATCCAACACTTCAGGAACTTCCATGTTATAAAAGAAACACATTCATCAGCAAAGCCAGAGGGAAATTGGTTTCAAAGGTTCCCTTAGAAATAGCCGTTAAACTGAAAAGCAGTGGGTTTACAGGAACTATTACAACTTATGGAAACTTTCATAGGGGCAGAAAGCTTTTGCCTAAAACTAGGAGACAGCTTAAGAGGGCTTAAACAGATTTTAAGGTTCGACTTGGATCTTTTAATACTTAAAGATAAATTAGAATGAAATTCGATAGGAAATTTGTAGGAAACATTTCATTATTCTCAGGACACAGATTTTACAGAAAAACTTGCAACAAATGCTTCTGACTTGGAATATTTTAGCTGCTTTCCATTTCCTGTTGTTGCACTTGGAAGGGGAAGGAACTGTGCCCATCTCCCCTTGTGACATTTCCGGTCCTATTGACACAAGAAAGACAGAAAAGGGGCAGAGATGCCATGAATCAGGCTGGAATCTTTCCTTTTTCCTTGATTAAATAATTGTTGTCCGTTCTCACTTCACAGAACTGAATTGCAAGAAGTCCTGTGGAACAAACTGGATAATTGCACCGTGTTACATGTAAAATGGAGCCCAACTGCAAACCCTCTAGGTTTTGATTACAGTTATGAAAAAAATGCACATTATATGTCCATTTCTGTGGGTCGCAATGACAATTTATTCTTCCCTAATCAGCATCTCCTTTCAAAATTTCTCCAATGTGCGATATCAGCATCTATTACAGCAGCTTCGCATTTTGCTGCTGGAATGTGAACAATAAATGGGTTTAATTGTATTTAAAATGATGGTAATAATTCAGGTATATACAATACATATGCAATATTTCTGATTGCACAAGAGGTATTTCTAATATTGTATTTGCCTAATTAATATTAGACAGGGGGGGATGCTGGCACCCCTGCGCGTGCTGGTTGGGATGGGAGCGACACAGAAAAGAGAAGTTGTATCTGTAACAAAATGACCCTGGCCTTTTCCTGGCTTTGTGCTTTCTCTGTCATGACAAATAGATTTAATTTTGGAGCTTTCTAGGAAATTGTATCAATGTTTAAAATAATTTTGAAAAGTTACTTTGAATGTGAATTCTCCTCTCCCCCCCATCAGTGATGGATTCCCCACTGAACTTGAATAAACAACTGTGCAAGTCTCAGGAAACAGTAACATTAACAAAATCACAGCAGACTGTCCCTGGAGGTGTTCAAGGCCGGGTTGGATGGAGTCAAGCAGTCTGGCCTGGTGGGAGGTGTCCTTGCCCATGGCATGGGGTGGGACTGGATGGGCTTTGAGGTCCTTTCCAACCCAAACCATTCCATGATTCTGTGCAACTGGAATTACTGAAAAGAACATTCCTGAACTTCCCGTTGTCTTGAGAACACTGAAACCAGCGGGAAGGCCACATTCCAAACAAAACCACCTGATTCTGAGATTACAAAAAATGAAATGTTATTTTTCAGTGAAGCACCCTGCCCTTGCCATCCTCATCCCAGAGCTTGACTTTGCAGAAGTAGAATCATCCTTGGAGGATGTCACCTGCATTTCTCTCCCTGTGGCTCCTGGAGGTGGCTCCTTCAGCTCATGGGCAATGGCTGAAACAAAGCCGCGTCACTCTAGCCTCAGGTGGAGACAGTGTCGCTCTGAGCACCGCCGTGTGTCCTTCCAGCCAGAGCTGGTGCAGGGCCCCGGCCTCAGAGACGGTTGGAGTGTGGTACCCTGCTCAGTGTCCCCCCACTCACTCCTGTCCCCAGGTGAGCAACACCTCATCTTGTCTGCACTGGGACCAGGGTACCAAGTGTTGTGGGAGAGAGGCTGCTTCACGACGTGCAGGGAAAAGTGTGACAGGAGTTTCAGAGAGCAGGCATCCCTGCAGGAGCAGAAGTTCCTCTCTGCGTTTGATGGACGTGGTACCCGATGGGTACCAGTGTCACTGCTGTCATTACATCATCAGTGAAATGTGCACGGGGGTACAACAGGGCAGCAAACACAGTCCAAGTTTAGGCTTTTGAGCTAAAGCTTAATTATATCCCAGGATTTACTCTGCTCTTCACGCAGGGCTCTAGATGGAGCGAGATTAATTATGCTGTGGAGGTCTTTCCCCCTCTGGCCTAAATTTCCCTATCAAACTGGTTGCTTACGTATTTTGACAGGGCAATAAACTGTTGTGTGAGGACAGGAAAGCTACAATTTCTTTTTCCTATTAGCAGTAAAGGTTTTTCTGTACCAGAAAGGTTCATCCATTATACCGGCATAATTACCATATAAGTATACTACAGTAATTATTTCACTATATCTCTTCCTGTAGTGGCTGCTATTGAATAAAAGCAGCTTTTTCAATATACCTTAAACCCATTCCCTAGCAACATAAACTCAATCAAAACATGTCCTGCTACTGAAGAACAAATATTTTGTGTTGGGAATTCTGCTGGAAGAAGCAAAACTGTTCAGCTATAACATTAAAATAGGCTCATGATGGCAAAAGCGTGCCAGTTGGAACTCACAGCACAGCCCCTGCTGCTTCCCCCATTCCCTGCTGGCTGTCAGGGGAAGATCCTGGCCTCCAGAGATGCCCCCACAGATCAGAGCCACACCTGGCCTGGGGCAAGCGTGACCCCGGGTCTGCATCTCCTTCCAGAGAAGATGTGTTCTGCTGCTGTCATCAGAGTATCTTTTCCTCTTCAGACCACTCTGAGGCAGCGCCCAAGGGGAAGGTTCTGGCCAGGCCTGGGTGTGGGTCTGCCCCGGGTGCGACGCTGTCTTGAAGGGGACGAACAACCCACTGGTGTGGGGCTGCGAGCTGGTCGTGAACTGCTGGGGCTGAGAAACACCTAGAGAGGGGCGTGGGTCCTGGGCACTTCTGATACTGGAGATGAGCTGCATTTTGTCACTTTGCCTTCCTCTAAGGCACACAGAACAAAGGGGGCTAGCGAGGAGGAACTGGCAGGTGTTTACTGACGATCCCTTTTGTGTAGGTGCCCATCGCTAATCGCCCGCTTACTCTCGGGCAGGAGGGCACTGCAGGGGGAAAGCTCAGGGAAACTCACCAGCAGAAGGTGAACCTTCAAATCACAGGAGGAACCACAGCATATGTCTCTGCCAAGGTGTGGTTCAGAAGGCGTTTAAGACTGCAAGCTTTCTCCCAGCTGCAGCTATTTCTCCTGGCATTTACAGTTGCCATTATCGCAATGCTAACGTGTAATAAAATAAATGGTTTAAATCTCATTTCTTTGTGCAATTCATGTTACATAAACCAAAGGCAAGGAAAATAAATTTGTCTGAAGAGAATAAATTAACTGCGTATTTCAGGAAATGTACACTCAGGTATTCTGAGCATTTTATCGGTGGCAATATCCCACAGACAGTGCTTCTGACTGCTAAACAGCAAACGGAACTACGCAGGTTGTTTTTCTTAGAGGTGTTTCGGAGCACCTTGCAGCTCCGTAGGTGTATGTGGGTGCTGTGAGCTGGGGGACAGGAAGAGCTGGCTGTGGGTGGCAATGGCAGTGACCGCATCCGCTGAGCCCACAGCGACATTGCGTTTCCACTCATTACGTGTGAAGCATCCTCTCCAGCCTCATCGAGGAGTTGTGCCCCCATGGGGCTTTGCAGCTGCCCTCACCCACCCTGCCTGTGGCTTCTGCTTCGGGCGATTTGCACACTCACAATGCTGTGTGCAACGTGTGTGTTACACACACAGGGCTTCAAGGGCTCCCAAGCCAAACCCCAACCCGTGCCCACTTTATGGTCAATTTTAAATCCCAAACGGGTCGTGGTGCACACGTTCAGGTGGCTTTAGCCATCACTGCACACTCACACGATGAGGTTCGGTCCATTGGTGCCTGCAGCCAGCGATGCTGCTGTTGCTGGATGTTTCTGGTAGCCAAATAAACTATGTCTGGATTTCCAGTCCAACACAGCCTCTGATGCAACAAGGCCAAGGTGAACAGCATGAAAAATTAATAACCAGGGAAATATTTCTCACTGTTTCCTCCATCATAAGAATGTGGGGTCACTGAACGAACTGTCTGATGGTAGGTTTAAAATAAAAACAGAGTTTAATTAGTAGAACTTTTCTTCCACATAGTGCATAATTAAACATGGAACTGGGAGCCACGGGAGCGTTTGGAAATTAAAAATATAAATATCTTCCAAAATAATTACACATATTCAGGACAAAAAGATCCACAAACTAATTGCGTTGTGTGCAGAAGGTGAGATTTTGACTCAGCTGAAGCCTGTGTTCACATCCAATTTATTTTAATAAGGCTCAGATTTAACACCTAGTAGGCAGTGCTCAAAACAGAGGTGTGAGTTAATAAAAGGGGACAAACTGATTTTTACATTCTGATATCTATTCGTATGTTACATGTTTGGTATTAATTAGGGAAACTACTTACATTATATACTACTTAATGAGAGATACTCCATGAGCCCAGAAAGTCCTTAATTAAGTTTCACTCATATTCAGCCTTTTTTCATCACATTCCGCTTAGAGAACTGCCTCTTTTACTCAGCCCTGATGCACCGGCTTTCTAAATGGAACTAGAACATGTGCATATTTTCCTGTGCCTATGAATGGAAAACAACTGCGCAGCCTAAGAAGGACCTAAGGTGTTTCTCTATCTCTCCATTTCCCTGTGTTCTCAGAGTCCCACACTCGCTCCCTCTGCCGCATTTCTCAAGCAGCTACGGCAATAAGCAATACTTTGGGACCCAACCCAAAAAAACTAAAAATGAAGAGAGAAGAGGTCTCACTGGACTAAGCGAGGCATCACTGCGCGTCTTTAACTCCCCTTTGAGACCCCACTGTGGTTCGTTGCTGAGAGCATGTCAGAAAACAGGGAGCTCGGGTTTTGCTCCTTGGTTTTCCCCTCATGGCAGAGCAGCAGGGAAACAAGACTTTGCTCCTCGTGGAGGGTCAAATGGCTGATTTAGTCATGAAAGCCTTGCTCTTTCAAAATGGTATGGCTTTTCCAGATCACCTTCTCCTTCTTCCACTCAATAAGCAATCTGTGCACAACAGGCGATCCCGCACGGGTCACCGGGCACGGTGTTGATGGCACAGAAGCTCCAGCCAGGCTGCCTCTCATGAAGGGTATCAAGAGGTGACCAAAGGAGGAGCTTCCAGAGTTGGGGAGGCAAACACTGCCTGTGGCAGCACCAATGCAATGGGTAGAGGTGTTCAGCTGCAAAGCCCTTGCCGACATGTCCCTCACCCTCACTTAGCAGCAGAGTTGGATGATTACACCTGCTCCGGAGTGATGGAATGGTCATTTCTAGGTGTCTCTTTTAACTTACTTGACAAAATTGTGCAAATTGCAGTTTCTGCCCCTGCTCCTTACCCAGAGCCGCTCCTCCAAACACCACTGGCAGCTGAGGGCGTTGAAGGGCAGCTCTGTCCCCATCCCACCAAGCTCCCCGCAGGGCACAGGGAGCAGCAGCTGCCCCAGACCCTGGCCAGTGGCTGAGGGGGTTCTTCTGGGGCAGAGCTGTCACAGGTGTCCAAAAACAACCGGCATGAGATGGAGCAGCCAAAACCCATTTGAAGATATGCAATAACCAATGCAATTCCCAGAAATTTCCAGAATCAATTACCAGATTTCTTTTTCTTTTGTTTCTTAAAGAAAAAAAAAAAAAAAAAAAAAAAAAGCCTCCATCTGTTTTTTAAGTCTTTCCCATATTTTCTCCATCCTATTCCAGCAAAGCTGGGCTGGTGCTTGGGTTTTTATCTCTGGCGTGCTGAGCACCATCTGGGGACCAGCAGTAGCGCAGGTGTCTCATCAACATCTCTCAAAAAGGGCTCGGGGAGGTTAATGGGTGACATCTGGGGTTTCCCTAACAGCTACAGCCACTGATCCAGTGGGTTGCGGAGAAGATGGAAAGATACCAACTGATGGGAAATGGCATGAACTGAGAGGTACAGCTCCTTAGGAAGACACCCCTGATAAAGAGTAAATTATCAGGACAACAATCAAAAAAGACAGGTAAATGAAAAGCATCTCACATGATGAGGTTTGACTCAATTGTGTCAGTAAAAATTATATTGGCTGTTCAAATCCACCCTATCAAACCCCGTATCCTAAATTTTTCAGTGTTTGACTTCTAGAATTACTTCTAGAATTTACTTCTAGAATTGGGAATTTAGCAGGGAACACAGGAATATATGCATGCCAGCTATTGACTCCCTGTTTTCAGGCAGGTTTTTAAAGATATCTGTGCATATATATTGTGGTTTATGTTGTATATCAAAAAGGAAAATTAGAGAGATGTAAACACTTGAGAATAACATTTGCTCTAATTCACGGAATACAACACTTGCTATCACAGCACCAGGTCCATGGAGTCTCTAAAGTACAAAAAAAATACACTTGGTTCCTGGCATAATTGCTTGATCTCAAGGGACTGTGATAGATGTTGAAAAAGCAATTGAAGAATCCTGCTGAGTTGCAGTCCGAGATCAAATTCAGCAGAGAAGCTCCTGGTGTCCCTGCCTCGGGTTCATTCTCCAGATGAGTCTGGTTGCCCTTTGGAAAATCCACACCAAAGCAGAGTGCCCAGCCAGGCCCGCTCTCACGCACTCCCAAGAGGAGCTGGAGGAGCCCCATCGTGCTCGAGCCGTGGGGTGAAAGCCCCTTCCCTTGGCAACAAGAACCCGACCTCCACCCAGGTTGACAAAGGTGGGCCAAAGGGACACAACGCCAAAATGAAGGGGATAGAGCCTCCAGCAGGTCCTCTGCTCCTGCCAGCACGCACAGGGTGGCAGGGGCTGGGGCAGTGCCCAGAGGGGTGGCAGCAATCAGTGCTCTGCCCGCCTATACCTGCGGAAGAAGGTGCTTTCAGTCCCTAAATTCATCCCTGCCCTCTCACCCGCTGTGCCCCGGCTCGCTCCAGCAGCTCCAAAAGGGCAGCCTAGAAGACCTCTGTCTCATCCTGGTGCTTGCATGGCCTGGGGACCCAGCCTTGGCACCAGACTTCACCCCAGCAGCTGCATCTCCTCCCTGGGCTTTGCCTACACACCTTCAAGGGACGTGTCTAGGGCAGAGGTGGCTCTGCTGGCACGGGGCACTCACTGCTGCTCTCCCTGACACCCCCAAATCCCAGCTGCCGAGGCGGCTGCACTCAGGGAGGATGTTCTTCTTCTCAGATCCTGTCAGGGAGAGATGTCTGAAGGGGTCCAGCCCAGCCTGAGGTGATGGATGGATGGATGGATGGATGGATGGATGGATGGATGGATGGATGGATGGATGGATGCTGTAACCAGGAGTGTTTGGCCCTAAGCACCATGCTGAACCAATCATTTCCATTTTGTTCCCATGAATTTATGAGGCCAGATAGAACATTTGTAGCCTAATCCAAAGCCTAATAAAATAAATAGCACAGAAAATTCCCCCTTGGCTCAGTTTCCTGGTATTATCTTCTCATCATGCCAGTCTCCCGCTGCTCACCCATCTCCACGCATCAGCTGCAGAGGGGCTCATCCCAGCCGACACAAAAATATCACTTTATTCAATCCAACCTCACAGGAACGGGAACACAAAAAGTGTGTAACATCCTGCTCCACTGCTGGACATCTGGCCTTCCAGGGCCACCCCTGCCTCCTGCCCACCTGGATCCCATGTGGGCCATTAGGAGCCTCACCCAGCAGCACAGCTGCTCCCCAGAGCCTCTCTGTGGGCATGGAAGGAGCAACCAGAAGCAGGTCCTGCACCTGGGCAGCATTTTCATTGCGGCCCGCAATGAGAAGACCAGAGTTTTGTGGCCGTGCCAGGTGCCAGCCCACGCATGGACCGATGCTGCTGCAGGGAGTAGCATTGCGTCACGGGAGGCCCTCATGGCACATTTTTACATCTGATAGCTGGGGACAATCTCTTCGAATGACTGAAATGTCTAAGGCTAAAAATAGCTGCCCTCCTAATTATCTTTGCAGCAGCCAAACCCCAGGAGCGTTAGCCGTGTTTTTACTTAATTTGCTTGAGAAATACTTTGGTGTTTGATAATTGTGTTTATCCAAACAACACTTAATCAGAAAATTGACAACATTTAATGGACTGTGAGTTACAATAAGAGATGGGTTTTTTAAATGTGGTGATGGTATCTTGAACCAAAAAGGGGTTTTACACGTTTCCTCTAGGGAGTTATTTAGCTCAGTTCAGATGGATTATAGAATAAACTTGCAGGCCACACGTCACCGGCAAAGATACAGCAAGACTTCACCTGCGCAAATGTGGCCTGGAAGGACCTGGACAGCAAAAGCTGACTGAATTTTGCTGTGGTTTAGCCCCCTGCTCTTAGAAAGTTGAAAAATATCCCTATGCATGTGTAAAAGCAAGCGAATGATCAGAATGCCCCATGGTGCCGAACATGTAAGCGGTAATATTGATATTGACCAGGACTGAGGAAGGAGGGTTTATCCACAAGTCAGCATCTACCAAGGAGTGAAATGAAAAAGTGATGGTCCTTAGTGCTCCCACGCAGTGACGTCCCCGAGCTCGAGGTGCATCTCCCTGCTGCAGCCACTGACAGAACGTCAATCTCCACCCTTTTTCTCCAACCACACAAATCAATGCTTTGTGCTGAGTTGATAATTCAGACAGTTTTACTCAATGCTCCTGAGAGCAATTTTAAATTCTTCATTCTAAGCTGTTGTAAAAAACCTGCTTCAGATTGGATAAAAATGATGAATTCTAAATATGTGTGATGCAATTCATCTTCTCTTTGAGGTCACCAGTGTTCGCTTACAAGCAACCACAGTGACACGAAATTCAGAATGAATAGAGAGGAAACTGAAAAGAATTCATTCATTTTTTCTTCACTTTTCTCATTTAAATATCCTAGGAATTAACATTTCCCTGCATGTGTGAGCATGAACAGACAGCAGGCATGTGCAGGATGTGAGTGTAGCAAAAACCTGAGCAGCTTTTAAACTGAGAGCAGAGGGTTCTTTTGCACAAAGTGTGTGTTACCAGTCAATGTGGAAATGTGCAAAAGTAAATCTGATCTCATTTGTAAATCAGATCTCGATCACAGTATCACAAGGCTGGAAAAGACCTTTGAGATCATGGAGTCCAACCTATGGCCCAACACCTACACCTACTTGTCATCTAAACCCTGGCACTAAGTGCCTCATCCATCTCTCTTTAAACCCCTCCAGGGATGGTGACTCCACCACCTCCCCGGGCAGCGCATTCCAATGGCCAATCACCCTCTCAGTGAAGAACTTCTTCCTAATATCAAGGTATTTAAACATTCTTAACAAGGGAAATATCAATCTTTGTTCTGCTGAGGTAGAGTGGGGTTTAATCCATTATCCTATCTTACACTTTAGGTAACAAGTGAAACAAAGTCAGCTCCCCAGTACGCACCAGATCTCTAACCTGGATATTAAAGAATGAGCAGGCTTTAAAATCGTCCCTGCATTCACCTACCTGCTCCCAGTGAGACAGCGCATCGGCATCCGCACCTTGGGGTGAGCAGCACAGGCAGGCGTGATGCGTGGTGCCCACCAGCTCTGAGAACAAACATGAGTCTCAGTGATTCCCAGCAGTGTTTGAATAGAGATTTTACAGCTCTCCTTTCGTCTGGGGCAGTGTCTGGTCTTGCACAGACAGGAAGGCTCCCTGAAGCAGAGTTTGGGCTCTGACATCTCTTTAGTCAGGGGCTGGGAAAGGCTGCCTGTGCAACTGATGGCAGAGTTGGGAGATCTGATTCAGGAACAGTCACACATAATATTTCATTGCAGTCAAAGGTTTTAGGATCTTTTTCAGCACGTTTCAGTGCAATAGGAAGAGTAATCTGAACCCTGGTCCTTGGCATAGGCTGAGCAGTAGCCACGGGTGGCAGCAGCCTTGGGTGGACACCCCTCCCTTGCTCCAGTGGGGTAATGGACATGACCCCACACTGAGCCACCCAGGACACTGGACAGGAATGGGCACAAGGGGAGAAGGTGCTGGGTGGACAGAAAAAGGTGGGAGGGGTGGCAAAAGCCCAGGCAGTGCTGTGAGGGGTGGCTGGTTCCAGAGCTGGTGGAGGTGGGACACAGGGGCAATGGGTGTCTGGCTTCAGAGATAAAAAAACCCAATGAACCAAGCTAACAAACCCCAAAACATGAAGTTTTCAATTGGAACTGGAATCCTTACAGTTCTTTGTTGTTAAAAAACAGTCACAAGTATTTGTGAGACAGAGAAAGCCAAAGGAGGAGAAAATGCCTGGGTTTGTTTGTTTCTTTGTTGTGCAGATGATCCAGGAGAATCAAAAGATGTGATTTACCTTGATGGAAAATGAGCCCACGGGTTAATTTTATCAGAGAAAACACACAGAGATGAAGTAAGATTATGGCCACAAACGTGAGGGAGTGCTTACTTTTTTCATCTCAGCTGTGGGCAGGGCAGTTTCAACAGCACGGCGAGGGGTTGCAAAGATCAGCCTGGGCAGGTATTGAAGATTATAATCATGCAGTGTTTCAGTTAATGCAACATTTTCCAAAAGAAGCCCCTTGGTCAAGCAGAGGCCCTCAGGTTCCTGCATGTTTGGGTGACTCCAAGGCAGGCACTAAAGCTGCTGGTCTCCAGGTGTGAGGACAGGGGGTTTCTGCTCCACAGCAGGCTCGCAGGACAAGGTTTCTCTGGTTTATCCTCTCTGAGGTCAAACCATGGCTGGAGCTGCTTGGAAATCAGTTGCCTTTTTTTCCCCTCAGACCAGAACATATTAGACAGAAGCAGCAGACAGAAAGGTGTCCCCAAGGTGACTGCAGAAACAAGCAGCTATGGGCTGGACCCATGAGCGCGCATGGGAAGTCTCATCTCTCATCCACACCTGCCTATGCAGACACCAGAAATGTTCGCCGGCATCTGGAGAAGTATCATCTAGTACGGACGAGGGAGGTTACGGATGCAGAGCTGCATTTTAATTGAACACCATCGCAGTGCAGGAGTCTCACATGGTCCTCTGCTACGGTTTGTTGTAATCTTGCAGTGAAAAAAAGGCCCACAGCCTTTTGGAGGTACAGAATTCAGGTATCAGGTTATAATGTCGGTAGGGCAAAACCATGGCAGGCACATTTCCCCTGGCAATAGAAGGGGCTCTCTGCTGTGCAGCGTGAAGGACGTGGGGTGCAGTGTGGGGTGACCCCTCCACGAGCACAGAAGTACAGGAGCATCCCCCGTGCAGGAGGGGTTTACAGGCAAATGGAAGATGTGGGATCAAGACCGTGGCCTGCAGCTCTGGGTGCCACTTGCGGGTGTCAGGATGCAACAAGAAAAATCCGTCTTTTCTGCTCTTCTGCCAACTCCCAAGTTGTATGAATTTTTTTACTATTCAGAGTATGATTTTAATCATGAAAGTTGTGATTTGTAATTCTAATATTTACACAGAAAGCTCTTTTTCTTATGTCTTTCTTCATAACGTAATATTCAAATCAAAGTGTGGGTTTCATTTCGTACAGCTTTGAAGTTGATCCTTTTGACATTTCACATTTTCCTGTCATGCTTCTTATTACGAAAAAAATGAAAAGTTTCACTCTTCATCATTTCATTTTTTTGCATATTTCTGCACCTCTGTCTGCAAACTCAGCAATGAGACAGAAACAAGAAGAGACATCTGTGAGGGTGCAGAATTGCACCAGCTTGGAAGCAGCCACACATTTCCTTGTCCCAGCGCAGATGGCTGCACCATGGGACACCAAAGGGCACCTTTTGCGTGTGGAATGCACACCACTGGGTTTATGCATGGGAGAGAACATTCCCTCACACGGAGCTTCCATGGGCACGAGTCTGGCTCCATGGGGCTGCCACCCAGGCTCTGCTGTGCTCCTGCGCACTGGATCCTGGCTCCAAGCTGGCAGAAGGACAGCACCAGTGTCCCCTCCGTGGCACTGGCTGCACTCTGTACCGCACTCTGCATCTTTGCCTGCTGCAAAGCATGAGCCATGCCATCCTCCACTCCACCAGCAAAGGTAAGGGCTGGTAGAGCAAGGGAACAAGAGCTGGTGTTTTGGGGTCTGCAGCCAACAGCGCGTGAGAATGCGGATTCCTGTGTGTGCCAAACAAAATGCAGCATTCCGCTCTCAGATGATGCCTTGGTTCACAGCCGCAGTGAGTCTTGCGGGCAGCATTGCCAGCCCCTGCACCGTCCCTCACCCTCTTCTCCCAACGAGGAGCCCTCAGCTGAAAGCACGTGGGGAGCAAAAGGAGTTGGCGCCGTATCAGCTGGCACCGCGCAGGGTGGGAGTGGTGGACTGGCCACCAGCGGCAGCAGAAGTGGCTCCATTTCTGAGCAGAAGCACAGCACCCAACCTGCCCCCCTGCAGGGACCGGGACGGGTGTGGACAGGGCGTAGGGACATAGAAAGCAGGAGGGAGAGGAGCAACTTGTTAAAACTGACCACAATCCACAGCGGTGCATCCCAAATACAGTTTTCAAAAGCCAATATGAAAGGGACTTCCTGCCCTGAACACAAACACCAGGAGTTTAAAAAACCTTTTTCTCCTCCTTGGGAGACAACAGGGGCTGTTTGTAACCTCTTTCTCTTCCTTCCTGTCTTTACACTTATTTCATTACACTGAGAAATTTCAGTACCAAACTTTCAGTTGCTGTTTCTCTCTCAGAGCAAACCTGAAAGCAAAGCCAGGTTTGATGCTCTGGGCAGTCCAGCTGAAAATCCTGAGTGTTTCTCCACACCCACCATAGACTGAAGGGACTTTGCAAGGTCTGGGGAAGGAAAATCCCAGCCTGGCCCCATGTGGCCCTGTGGATGCTTCTCACAGCGATTTCTGCCTCTTCCAGGAGGCGCTCTCCTCCGCAGAGCTCCCATTAATGTGCGCCCTGAGAGAGCCCATGGCCTTGCTGTGTAATTTATTTATAAGGTTATTTTCTATCCTGGGTTGTGGCAATTATTCTGTAAACTACAGTCAGCATAACAAGGTCCTAATTATGTGCAGTTATTTTGGGCTTCTCGCAGATGTGATTATTCAGCCACAAACCCAGGGACACGTGGTAGGGAAAATAGACAAGAAGGCAGGACATGGTGGAGGGGACAGAGGGGCAGCAGAGCGGGAGGCAATGGGAGATGATTTTTGTGGCCATGACAGCCCTCCCTGCCTCCTGCAGAGCTGAGATGCTCCGAGGGTAGACGGGTATTGTATAACTTCATTAATAAAAGACTGCAGATAGATCTCACCACCCAGAGATAATGAAGGCCCTGGGGAAGCGTTTGTGGTGTCCTCTCAATTTAAGATGACCTGCTCTTGGTCCTGGGAAGCCCAGGAGGCCCTGGCTCCAGCGCTGATGCCAGGCTGCAGGAAGCCCCTGGCTCTGGGGGGGTGTGAGGAGACACCATGGGGATCATGCAAGGACCACATAAGGGTTTTCCTGGCAAGACTTTCATGTTGTGTTTTGCTGCTCAGATAGGCTGGATCCCATCCAGCCCTTATACACCTACTCAGACCCATCTCAGGCTTCACAAAGGCAACTTCCTATACTTGAAATGTAAATGTACTGTGTTTTCAAGGTCAAGCTTGAAAACTTATTGTGGGAGCACAATGTCTGGGAGTCTGATACTTTGTCTGAAAGTTGGGTTACCTGGAAAATGCTTTTTATTAATAGAATTTTAGAATACCTCAAGTTGGAAGTGACCCATAAAGGTCATCGGGTCCAGCTCCCTACTCCTTGCAGGGCTACCTGTCACTAAACCACATGACTAAGGGCCTTGACCAGACACTCCTTATACAATTTAAAAATCAGAGGAGTTGGTGTCAAATTCCAGGTCTCCACAGTACAGAGGGAGTTCATGTGATAAAACATATAAAGGATAAGAGTTTTGTGCCTTCTCTTACCCTGAGTTCATATTTCCCAATAAAATACTGTGGGTGGGTGTAATACACACCTGCTGGAAACTGTTGTTCCTAAAAACCCTTCTTGTGATCTCTTTAGATTAAAGCTGTGCAAAAACCCAGGAAGTTGGTGATAAACTGCTACCATTAATCCTTGCGTAAAAGAATAATTTTAGATGACTCCAAAAGGGCAGCCGTGGAACTTGTGACTCAGTTTGGTGGTTTAAAGGTACAGAAAAATAAAATGGTCCCCCAAGCAGCCTGTTTGCTCCGTGTTCAGTGAGGACAATACCTGCAGGAGCTGTTGGAGATGTGATGCAGATACCAGCGCACACTCTGCCATCTGAAGCACTGACTCATCCTGCTCAGGACATGGATGAGAGCGTGAGCCACAATGGAAAGAAAGGGAAAAGAAAGTAAAAACAACACCAACCATGCCCTAACTGTTCCAATTGTGCAGCCTCACGTTTGTCTTGCGTTATCCTACAGGAACAGCAGCATCTTGTTGTTATGTGCATTGATGAAATCGGAAAGGATATGAATTCTGGAAGTGGGCAGCCCCGTTTGTGGCACTCAGACAAAGCTTTGTGACCTGGGCAGTGCAGTGACAAACTGAGAAGCATGGGGTCACTGTGGACAGGAAGCAGCTCTGCTTTGAGAATAATTCAGTTTCCTTCTGGCTTTGGAGTCCAGCTGGCAGCGGGGATGGCAGTGAAGAAGGGCTGGAAGAGCCTGGAGCTGCAAAAATAAGATGTGTCGTTTGGACAGCCAGCAAGGTAGTGAACCTGTGGGAACAGAAACGTGCTGATAGGTTTCACTCTGAGCTCTAACACCAGCAAGCTGGCATGGATCCTATCGCAGATATTCCCGTGTTATCTGCCCACTGCTTAGTGCAAAGGAAGTGCATCATGGAGCCAAAGCAGGAGGAGCTGAGAGCCCCCCCGCACACAGTCTGTGACCTGGGAGTTCCCACCCTTTGGACCTGGTTTGGTTCATTTAGCTCAGCCGAAGCAGCCCTGCCGCAGAGGGCACCTGAAGCCGTCTGAAGGATCACTCCTTGCCTCGGCCCCTTGTGTCTGCTGGGGTCTGGGGAGCGTTTGGTGCACGTCTGGAACAGCTCTTCTGGTTCAACTACTGGTTTGCATGCACCAAAACCACCCTGCAATGCAAACGATACCTCATGAATGGAATCAAACAGGGAAGCTACTTCAAAACCTCACTGCTTTCTGGACAAAAATGCTAGAGTGGATGCAGTGTTTCACCTCCTCTGCAGGCAGTGAGGAACCCTGGTAACGGCTCAGGCACCACAGTGTTCATTTAACATCTGCTCAGGGCATCTGATTCCAGGAGGAAGCAACAAGGAGTCTCAATCTTCCTTATTGCACAGATAAACCCTGAGGAGAGGCCTGGGACCTGGCACCAGAGGAGGGATGGATTAGAAGATATCTGGAGATGGATAGCACAGAGGGTAGGATGCCCGCTGCTGCTCTCTTCTGGTGTGCAGAGGCAGCCCGGAGGGAGCAGTGCCCTGTCCTGGGGTGGCTGCAGACCCGGGGAGAGCAGCGCTTGCACCCCTATCCCCTGTCTCCCCACTCTTGCTCCCCTCCAGGATCAGACTCTCCTGCTCCGGGGCTGTGGGGCAGAAATCCCTGCGGTGGTCCCTGCGTACCCCAGCACTGCTCTCCCAGTCTCCCAAAATCTTTCCTGCAGGCAGGACTGGCACCTTCTTCTGTTTGTCCCCATCATCCCTCCGAGACCTCACCCCTCTTTTGGGAGCCCTTGCTCTGCCAGTGATGCCTCCTCTTCGGTGCTCCACAAGCCCCGGGTTTCCCAGTCACCGTGCGGCCTGCCTGGCTGCTTCTCTGCCTCATGGCTCTTTGTCTGGTGGGGGATCCAGCCTGTGCCACTTTCCTTTACTCCAGGTGCTACCAATATTTGCAGCCAGCCCATCCTGACGGCAGCTGGAGGGGTTCCTGACAGAGCAGCTCCCCCATCAGCATTCACAATCTGCTGGTTCTCACCCAGAAAGCAGTGTGACCAGTGCCACCAGTGCCACACTCTGCCTCTGCTTCTGTGCCACGTTTTTCTTGTTTGCTTGAATCTCCACTAAAGTCACTCCGTGCTGCAGGACCATCGGTTTCTGTGAAAGAGGGAGCAGAAGAGGAGCAGGATTTAAGAGCTGTGGTGGAGAGGAGAGGTTGCTGCATCAGCCAGACAGCTGCACTGTCCATTGATACCCAGGAAAGGGACGGCAAGCCCAGCACACTGGAGATGTTGCACCATTATCTACTGCTTCACTCCTACTTTTGTAGTGCAGACAAAGTGCAAAAATCTTTGCCTTTTAAGTAAGGAAGAGTTTTTCTGTGTCCTACAGCAGCCGCCTGTGTTACCTGTGCAATGCCTGAGGGGATTCTGTGGGACATGGCTGCTGGGACACAGCTGGTGGGACACACAGCCTGGGCAGGGGATGGGCACAAACACGTGCAGGAGCATCCCCACAGGGCTCCCACAGTTCCTGCAGCAGCGGAGGCAGAACAAGAGCCGTGTCTCCTGGTTAACAAAGCTGCCTTCCCTTCAGCACGTCCCTGCCAGCGCAGGTGGCCCTGCCGGGCTGTCATTGTGCCATCGCCATCAAGAGTGAGTTGGACATTTCTCAGTAAGAGGTGAATGTTAATGTAATGGGAGAAGAGATTAAATTATGTACAACGGTTCATACTCTTCCTTCAGTGCATCAGAGATGTGAAATAATAGGTCAGGGAATAACCATGCATATAAAAAAGAAGAATTTCCATCATAATAAATTCATAAGGATTCACAACAAACATTACCCGTTTGTTTATGCAGAACTGTAATATTGACCTGATTACAAAAATAACAGGAAACCTCAAAGGAAGCCACAGGGCAAAGCGGTCCTGGGTAGAGGCAGGGGGAAGATTAATGCCATCGCTCACAAGATGTGACAACAGCTACCCTTGGAACATGAAGATATCTGAAAGTTAATGAAGAGATAGGAGTGTGATAATAAAGATAAACATGTCTTTTCAGGTTAGGCTGCCCCATTGCAAGCCTTATACTGTTTGATATTGCAGTTCTTCAAAAACGTGCTGATGACAGCCCTGCAAAGGGAAGATAATTTATCTTAAAATTGAAGAGAGAAACCAGAATGTGGCACCAAAATATGGATGGCAGTGTCCTTGCTGGGGAGGCAAACAACCTTATTAAGGGAGAAAGGGGAGAGATGGCTGTATTAGCATTGAAAAGGAAGTCCAGGGGAATATAATTACAGCGAGGGATTCATATCAGTGTTCGCACTGCCAGGCCCGAGGAGCTGACAATCATTTTAGGTGTGGAACGTCAGAGAACAAATGACACCATTTCTAGCGCCTGGGCTTCATGTATCACATTCATTAGTCCTGAAGGTACATTATAAGAGTTAATTTAAAGGCAAGAGAAGCACAGCAGCAAGTACTGACAGAGTGGTGCAGCAAGAGCACTGTCACCGCCAAAGGAGCAGCCAATGCCCGCTCTCCTGCAGCCTCTACCAGTGTCACACGGAGGGCACCGGGCCGCCTTGCTGCCAGACATGGCTGCAGGTGCTGCCCATCACCCACAGCACCCGAGGAGGTTCCTAGTACAGCCTCTGGGTTCCTGCCCAGGCAGACGGACAGACTGCCTTCCCTCCAGCATGGGCATGGAATGGCAGGGAGTACAGAAAGTGAAATGGCTTCAAGGCTCGTCCAAAAGGAGCTGAATCTTTCTGAGACAAAACAATCAACAGGATATTGAAGGGAGAGCACAGTTCCTGCTTTACAAGAAATCTGAAGATTTCTGCTCTGCAGACCTTGTCCTTTGTATTTGAAACACAATGAATTGACAATTCATCCCTGTTTCAGATCAACTTGGAATTTCACTTAACAATAAGGGATTATAAAGCTTATTGCTAGGCTGACGTACAGGTATTTGTGTTCTCAGGTGGAGGGGATCACAGGAGCTCTGCTGCTGAGCTGCCACTGAAAGCACTGCGCAGCGTGCACACCTCCTTATGTGCGTGCACACACACACTTGCACCCAGATCCCATCTGCAACCCTAGCACTAATTTCTCCTCTGACAAGCTTATGAGTGGTGACAACACCTAAAGCTACAGCAGCAACCAGAAGGCAGCAACAGCCCAAACCCCTAAACCACAGTTCCTTATCCAGCAGCAGAGGTTTGAATTATTTATGTTTTGGTCATGTTCAAAGAGAATTTGGATGAGGAACTTAGTGTCATGGTGTAGTTGACAAGTAGGAGTAGGTGTAGGTGTTGGGCCATAGGTTGGACTCGATGATCTCAAAGGTCTTTTCCAACCTTATGATACTGTGATACTGTAATAAATGATCTCCAGCATCCTTCTGCACCCTGGGATGGGATCCTGAGCTGCTTTTCTTGTCCAGAAGACAAATTTGTGAATCTGGGAATGATGGATGCAACCACAGTGGCCAAGATCAGGTCTAGCCTGGCTGACATCAAGAGCTGTGGTGGGGACAGCCATCCCAAGCACAACCCACAGGTACCAGGCTTCCTTCCTGGGAGCATCCCCGATTGTCTCTACTCCTGTCTCCACACACGTGTGTTCCTGCAGGCATGTATCCCTGCCTCACAACAAAGCCAGAGCCTCCAGCTCCTCAGCATCGCCCTGGCAGTGTCCTCTTGGAGGACAATTCTGAGTTAATCCACCCCAAAATATGGTTTGCCTTCATGGGGATTCAGAAATCACCTAGGCAGGTGGTCGAGTCACCGTCCCTGGAGGTGTTCAAAGAGAATTTGGATGAGGCACTTAGTGACATGGTATAACTGACAAGTAGGAGTAGGGGTAGGTAGTAGGTGTAGGTGTTGGGCCATAGGTTGGACTCAATGATCTCAAAAGTCTTTTCCAACCTTACAATACTGTGATACTGTGAAATAACAAGACTCAGGAATGTTGCTTCATCTTGGGTGCACCTTTACCTGGAATGGCCCCTTGGCTGGAATCGTGGCCAGGGCATTGGGGTGCCAGCACAGCAGCTCCTGGTTCAGAGGAAGCAGCAGACAGAGAGGCTTCCTATAAATGTATGAAAACATATAGCCGGCACACAGCTGTCTGCACGCGTGCACCCTTGCATCTTCCACAGCTGCAAAGGTGTAGTTTCTATATAGCACACAGTTTCTATATAGCACACAGTTTCTATATAGCACACAGTTTCTATGTAGCACAAAGTTTCTATATAGCATATAGTTTTTATATAGTGTATAGTTTTTACAGTGGCACTTCCATGCACACAGAAATAGGAAGAAAAGGTTTTAAATGTGAATGCAGACAGCCATGTGTTGATTCAGGAAAATGAAGCACTTACAGCCTGTTTTAAATAGAGCTACATTTTCAGATCATGCTTCTGGTCAAGATAAACCCCCTCTCACTCCAGGTTCCACATTTCAGCAGTGGCTGATTCCCTCTCCTGTGGATGGCAGTGCAGGAGACCCTACAGCAATGCCCTGCTCCCATGGGACATCCCTGCCATTGATGAGATACTGGCGTTGATCTCCCTTCTCCTGCTGCCTCTGCCTGCGGTGCCCCTGGATGCTGTTCCTGGCCTACGGAGAGGACAAGTGGGGGGGGCACGGGATGGCTGATTTATATTTTTATCATATCTTCTCCTAATTACTCTGCAAATGCTCCCCCCAGTCCCTCCCAATGCCCTCCCAGCAGCACTTACAAATCCCTTAGCTCTGCCTTCGCACCTTTCTGGACAACGCACGTCTCTACAGTGAATCCATTCAGCATTTGACCCGGATGAGGATGCCCCACTCACCTATGAAATGTCCTGCTATTTTCAATACTCTTTTCTGATTTTATACAAAATTTAGCTGTTTCTCTTTCTTCAGAGACTGTTGAGCATGAACCTGAAACGTCTCTTCTGGTCTTGTTCATGACTTGGAAGCTTAAAATTGGGAGAGCACAGAATAAGCACCCAGGTTTTGCCCCGTTTCCCCCTTGCTGCAGCTGAGGGCAGCCACTGCCAGGCTGGGAGCGTGGTTCCAGGAGGAAGGGCAGTGCCCAGCATGGTGCAGGGGCACAGTGTGCCAGGTGGCACAGACCCCATGGGCGGCTGGGGCTGCCTCTGTGACTGCCAAGCAGGGCTCATCTCATCAGTCTGCTTTTTGTGTTCCTGAGCCCCCACATGTCTGTGGTTTCTCAGGGACTGCCTTTAACCAGGTGCCAGCACAGGGTTACTCCTAGCAGCGTGCTTGGCTCTGCACCCTGTACTGCCAGCTTTCACACAGCCTCCCACAGCCATTCAGCTGGTTCCTGCGGCCCCCTCAGTGTCACCTTTCCTGCTGCCTGACCTCCATCACGTTGTGCAACCCACAGGTGCTGCGTGCCCCACCATTGCCCTCCTCTCCCACCAATGCACGCAGCGCTGGGTGCCCACCCTGCTTCCCGAAGTGCAGCAGCTCTGGTTCAGAGCCGCCGCTCTCCTGATGTCTCACACCAATGCACAAGTACTTGTCATTTCAGGCAGGGGTTGTTTCATTTCCTGCACCTCCTTTCTGTAGACATAAAGGTATTAATAGCATGCTGTGATTTTTACACACAGCTCCCAGCAGGAGACGTTCCCATCTCCAAGCGAGTGCTGTCAGGTGGGGGATTTTTTACCGTGGAATTTGCTTAATTCATTATATTTTTATCATGACATAGTCAGCTTCTAATAAAACACTGTTTTCCTCAAAACCCCATTTTTTATGGATGCTAATGATAGGTGGGGAAGTGAAGCAGAGCATTTTGGTACAGAACGCTGCTTTCCTCCAGCCAAACCCGACACACAGCAATGCAAACACAGCCTCCTTTTTGGTAGCCCATGTGCCTCAATGTTTTGTGATCAGAAAGGAAAACACTTTTTACTTCAGATTTGCCATTTCTGCTGATTTTAGGGGTGTGATTTTACCTGAAAATGTGAACTGTGAACAGCCTAACAAGTTAATTTGCTAATTAAATTGTCACAAAGCATGACTTTTGCAGAACAGCCCGGCTGGCAGAACATGCCGCTGCCTCCTGGAGACAATCTCACCCTGGGACACCAAGCACTGCAGGATGCAGAGGCACAGCATCACCTCTCCACGCACACAGTGAAAGCACGGGAACTCCTTTTGATCTCTCCCCAAGCATCTGTTATGCAGGGATGGGCAACACAGGCAAGAGAACCACCTCCATTTCCTCGCTGGGGTTTACTGAGCTCTTCAAAGACATCTTGGTTTAAGGAGTTTTGGAGCTGGAAGGGGTGGAAAGGTTTCAGCTGGTGATGTGATGAGGAATATGCTTTTAGAAATCACAACAACTTTAGAAATTTTGATGCACTGAGGAACTTTTCAAGCTCTGGAATTACAGGCATCAGGTGGCCAAGAAGGCCACCAGTGTCCTGGCTTGGTTCAGCCAAGGTGTGGCAGCAGGAGCAGGGAAGGGATCGTCCCTTGTACTCAGCGCTGGGGAAGTCACACGTCGAGTCCTGCACAATCTTTTGCATGATGGATGCACTATTTTTTTCTCTTTCTAATGAATAGACAGTGAGAAGAGTAAAATTGTCCAGGTCTTTCACACTGTTGCTTATCTGAAATCTGTGGTCGCACTGTTTGCAAACTGCAGGTGCCATGCTGCCTTGGGCTCCACACCAAGAGAAGGACGGGGCAGCTCCTGGGTTCTGGGGGATCACAACATGTGGGGGAGAGCATCTCAGTCCTGGTTGGGGATGAGCATCCTGATCCTAGTTGGGGATGATTAATTTTATGAATAAAAATGTAGAAATGGACATGAATTTTAAAATTCCAAATGTCTGATTATGTTAAAATAATTAGAATCTTGGAAAGGTTAAATTTGATTAAAAGATTGAAAGTGTTGACCTTAATTTTTATTGATAATGAATTTCAGCACTCACATTTTCTGAAGATGAAACAATTTTTCATTTCTGTCATTAGCATTTTGCTAATTTATTCTCATAAGTTTTCCTATTATGCATTCTAATAAAATAATTGTGGACTAGATATTAATCATGCAACTCGGTCTGTTTTTCTGTGGTGTTCAAAAATGAAATGCAAGGGGACTTTCCAAAGTTTTTATTTAACATCAGGGTAGGTAGGTTTTTTCTTTTCAGGATTATAAAATATGAGAGAGCAAGAGAAAGAGAATTAACATTTCTTAGCCAATTAAATCAAGCTAAATGGCTGAACTAGATAACAGAGCTGAGCTATTGAAAAGAAAGTAAATTAATGTGCCTGTTGAGGTGTAAGATCCCTTCCCTGTAATAGATTTCCCTTCATTTTTTTTGACGTGTTTTTCCATGTTTTAGAGCCTGAAAAAGGGCCAAGGAGCCTCTGCTTTCATCCGCTCCGTTGTGCTTAACTGATAATTCCAAATGGCTTGATTTTGGTTCAAACAGTTTGCCTCAATCAAAATGGAAACGGCGTTGCAAATTAAACTCCTGAAAGAATGTGTATTTAGCATAGTTTAATGGCTTTGAAGAAAAGAGTTCATTCTCAGACTGTCAGAAAACCTTTTTTTGGCTTTTCCAGATTTCCCTTCCTTGACTGCATTTTTTTGATCAAAATAGTCGAAATTCACCTGCATTTGCACCACCCAAATCAAGGGGTGGAGGGGCGTAAGACGACGTCTGTCCAGACCAGCAGCACCCCAGAATTGGACACGTCTCCTCGGAGCTGATGCTGCCTCGGGGCAGCCCAGGCAGTCAGAAATCACAGCGAGCGCGGGTTTAGCTTGGTCGGGGTTCTCCACAAGCAGTGTGTTTTCCAGGGGCAACCTCCTGCCTTGGCTCTGGGCACCGCTGTGCCAGGTCCTGGCAGACACAGACGGACAGCAAGTCCTGCCTTGCCTTGGAGGCTTTGCACCAGCAATAAGGTTAAGAAACAGAGGAGGCAGAAGGGGAGGTCCAGAGCGGGTCAGTCCAGACAGAATAATTGTGGAGAAATGAGTAAAGCATGGAAGGAGCAGCGTGGTGCTCGTGTGGTGTGGGAGCATCCCCGGGGGTGCAGAAACAGTGGGAACACCACTGCACACCCATGGGTGCTGGATCCAGCAAGTGCCCCCCCCGGAGCATCTCCCAGCGTATCTGCTTCAGCAATCTCTCCTCACAACGCTGGCCACAGGGAAGGGTTGGTTTCTATAAAGCAAGGGCCAAATAAGCCAATCCTGGAATTTTTTTTGAGAGATAAAAGCTCTTTAAACCATGGGCACAACACAGGAACCTGTTGTTTAGAGCAGTCTCTTGCACTGGTAGCGCACTAACAGAAAGGTCTTTGTCTAAGGGGAGAGAAGAGCAGGCTCTGGGGAGGGCTGGGGTGGCTGGTGACCCTACACATACCCACAGTTTTCCCACCAGTTTTCCGCTCAACTATACATTCAATTAGATAATATTCCAAGTTATTCACTGAATGAATCGTGCTGAGAATGCTCAGAGCAGAACTTCAACGGGATTCTGACAGGAGAGGAAAGAGAGAGGTAGCAGTCAATTACAGAGACTCCAAGTGAATACATTGCTCTGTTCATGCCCTCTCAGGCAGCACCGGTTACGTTATTGCTAAGATTTACCACAGCCATTTCAATTATTTGATTTCCAAAGCATGGTGTGCTCCCAGACAGAGCAGAGCCCGGTGCTGGAGCATCCGGGGCTGCGCAGTGCAGGAGCGGAGAATTCATATTCCCAGCAGGCACAGGGAGCACAGCCGCCTGAACTTCCCCATCAGGAGTCACAGAGAAGTGAAGGAAAGTAAAATCACAGAGCCTCGAAGAAGAAATCAAAGAGAGATGTTTATTTCGGAAAGAGCCTATTATGCAGAGTATTAGAAACCACCAATCAGTAATGGAAATTATTTTCAGACCACGCAGGAACAGCCAGACGGCTGCGTGTTTTCTGCATAACAATGGTACCCAGGTTGCCCTGACTGAAAATAGAATGAGAAAAACACACACAGGGCAGGAGCAACGAGACCTGGCGGTAGCAGGGTATGAAAAATATCTTTTTCCATGGTGTGGCAGAGATGGTAATTCACTAAAAAATGGTGACTAAGCAAGAGAAGGATCAGGACTCTCAGATTATACAGCTGAAAATTTCCATTCCCCTCCCTAACAGCAACAGAGGAGCTGTCAGAGCTGACCTGGCAGGGCAAAGTCCACGCCCTCTACTCCTGCTGAGCAGGAACTGCTGACGCCGCCAGTGGCTGCCAGGCATCGCTGTGCTTTAAAGTCACCCAAGGTGTGTTCGAGCCAGTTCCCTTCCCCACAACACCTCGACATGCGAGAGAAAATGACACATTCTGTGCGAAGAAAGCCCCCCCGAAGCTGACTCCATCCCCGCCCTCCGCTTAACTCCTCACTGCAGCAAACACAGAACAGCTTTTCTCATGAGGTCCTTCCTGCTGATGGATCTACGGGGTCCAGCTTTTCCCTAGTGCCAGCAGCCCCGGCTGGACTGGGCAAGCCCCATGGGTGGGAGAGCAGGGGCTCCCAGGAGAGGAGTGGGCAGAGGGGCTCCTTGCTCCCTGCTCAGCCAGGGCCTGTGGTGAAGACCTCTAAGATGTCTGAGGAGGTCTCACCAACACACCTCATAGAATCATAACAGTTGGAAAAGACCTCTAAGATCATCAAGTCCAACCGTCATCCCGGCCCCACCATGCCACATCCTTCCAGAGGATGGAAATAGGGCCAGGGTAGCTCCAGGGTCCCTCTCCACTGGGTGCACTGGGACCTTAGGAGCCTGTTCTTCATTTTGCATTGATTTCCTTCAGCCACCGCCCTGCACGGGGAGAGGGAACAAACAAACAAAAACTTGCCAAGAGACACTGTTTTCATAAGCCATCCCAAAACCTTCAGCCCGAGGGAAGAGCCTGGTTTGGAAACCTCGGCAGAAACAATGAGGTTTTGTGATGAGAAGAATCTGGCAAACTTATTTTTATCAGCTTCATCTCCCAGCATCGATGTCATTAAATAAAGCAGGGTAAGTGGATATTATGAGGAAGAAATAAGCACTGTTATATATTTACTGCTCACTCCACTGTGCTTGAGGGCGGTTCAGTCATTTAGGGAAACATGGACACTTCTGCACTGTCTCAGCTCTAATTTGTTTGCAAAGGGAAGAGAACTGGAAAGATTGATTAAAGTCGTGGCATTTGGACCTCTTGCAGCAGCACTGCCCTGATTCCAGAGAGCAGCTGTATCTGCTGTCCCCTTGCTGGTTAAACTGAAGGGTATCAAGCACGCTGGTTATATTTTAGTTATAACCCGTGACAGAAAGAGTCACCCGAACATCCAAGCTCATGTAATGAGTTTTAACTACACTTAAAATTGTATGCATGGCTCCTGTACATTTTCTGCAGCATTTTTAGACTCATTAGGTTCAGCTCTGCAGCCCTTGCCCATCTGAGTTTCCCGTGCTGCACCACTACCATCGACAGCGGCTGCGCTGGCCTTGGAAACAGTAACTCATGGGGAAGGGAGCAGGTGGACCTGGGTAGGGGTCCTGCGAGTGTTGAGCCAGGCTGAAGTCTTCCCACCTGGATGTGGCCGCCCAGTCCTGTTCCCCTGGAGACCCTAAGCCTCTGCTTTCACCAGCCGTGGCTGTGATTCTTCATTAGCCTGCAAACCAGCTCTGAGTCACTTATTTAATTTATGCGATGCTGCCTGTTAAAGAGTTTCTGCAATTATCCTGTAAAGCCTATTATTCTAGATCAGAGCTGTGTGAATACAATAATAGAATATATGACTGTTTGTTTGAATTCTAAACTCATTTCAGTGCGAACATGCAAGAGACGTCTCTGCATTCGTGTTCAATTTCCATTTACATTGAAACTCCGACGCTAAGGGGATCTGCACTAAGTTCACGCTCAACCACAGTCCACTCATTTGTCACAAGCAACCTGTGCTGGCTCTGCAGGTGAAGCAGTACCGTTCGGCTCGTGCCCCAGCCTGGCTCAGGTGACAGAGCGATGGGTAAGACTGACTGAGATGGGACTGCAGACCCTACAGACAAAGCAGCGTGCGAGGGGTTGTGCTCAGACACTGAACTGGCAGCAGCTCCTGACAGCAGGGTCAGTAGGGCTGGAGGAGCGGGCTGGGAGGTCACCTGGCAGAGCAGCAACAGGAGGAGAGCTGGGGGACAGCGACCAGGGGATGGAGGCACTGGGGCTTTACAGTCAGATGTCAGGATTCCCCCTGGGCTCTCTGTCCAGCTAAGAGGAAAATAAATGCATGGTGTAACCTGGGCAGGGGAGCCCAAATTTTAGGAACAGCCTCGTGGTTCACTCTGCGATGAAAGGACAGAAACGGATGGAAGCTGCAGCAGACGAGGTCCATGCAGCAGAGGAAGGTGTTTCTGAGCAATGACCACAAGGGCTGATCAACGCAGTCCCTGCTGTGACTCCTCTATCATGGGGGGCCCCTTAAGACCCAAAGTGAATGCAGCCCAGAAGGTGTGTGGGGTGGGATCCAACACAGGATGGACAATACGGTGGCACAATGTAAGCCAGTCCCAGCATGAGCCCAGTGCCAAGGCGGCTCAGCCCCATGCCCAGGGATGCTCCAGCCACGCCCAGTGGCCCACGGACAGGAACCTGCAATTGTAGGCAAGTCTGGGACCAATTCTGGGCCTTCCCACCTCACAGCCCCCAGCTATGACTTTATTTTTAATCTTTTCTAAGTAGTTGGAAAATTCTACTTAATTAACAACATGGAGAACACCCTTTCCCACGCACTGTTTTAAGATCAGGTCCGGTGGCTGTTCTCATGGAGGATCTCAGACATCACAGCCTGTTGAAACCTCTCCATCACTGCTCATAAAGAAGTGCCATTGATACCCAGAAGATGGGTTATAATGGACTGTTCTCACTAAATACCTGAGGAACAAGGAAAAGGTTTATTTTTAACTAAATGTGAACCACTCTGATAATCTTTTTCTTTGAAATGACCCAGGTTCCTACTTGAATGAAATAACACCAGCTAACCATGGGCAGGGAGCTTACCTCCTTGATATTCCCTCTGCTCAGCCACTCGCAGTCCCGAACAGACTACGGCACGGACTCACCTTGTATTTCTGAGCAACCACAGACACAGACTAATTCCACATTAAAATTAATTCCTGTAGTGAATCCCATCATCCTGCAGTTTCCAGCACCTCCCCATGCATCTCCCCATGGCTGCCCCCAAAGGGCTGGTGACTCCTGGGATGTGCTGGAGCTCTGCTGTGCCACAGCATCTGCGCAGCTCGGGTTCCAGACAGAGCGTTTGCAGGCCTGGGATCAGCCCAGCCGCGGGCGGCAAATGCCTGATCCCTGTCTGCATGTGCTGCACTCACGGTCACTGCCCGCCAGCTGCCAGCACGTCTCTGCAAGCTCACTTTGTTGTGCAATTCATCATGGAAAGAAGACACATCGGAAAATGCTGGCTTTACTCTATGACCCCCCAAAACGCGTTGGGCAGGTTCAGGATTTAGTGGTGCTGGGAGGATAGAAATAAACACCTACCAGGAGAAAGAGGCATTTCAAGTAACACCTGCAAAAGTCAAAGCCTTCAGAAGTGACACTGGGGATGGGATAGGGTGGAGGGTGCGGGAGCCACCGCATCTGACCTGCACAGGAACAAGACCAGAGAAACGGAGTGCTGGGTATCTCTCACACATTCTGCACGTGGGGGCTGTGAGCACCCGCACGGTGCTGGGGCACATGAGGGGCAATGAGCAGGACGAACAAGGATGCTGGGCAGCTTTGTGCCACCCACCTCCACAGAGGCTGCCCCACACCCCCTCAGTCAGCTCAAACGTTCACAGCAAAGTGGAGCTGCAAACACACGTTTCTTCTGCCAGGGAAGGGAGGAGGCTTGAGCAGAGGCTGTTGCTGCACGGCACGGATGGCATGCCTTACCCTCCCCTGGGTCTCACCTACAAACCATCGTCACTCAGCCGTGGCCTGGCTGCTCACACTGTGGGCATTTACTGAAAGGGCTGCACTGCAAAGCTCTAGTGTGAAAAATATAACGTAAAATGAGAAGTAAAAGGGATTTTGCTCTCCCGCAAAAGCTGTAAAAGCGTTGTTCCCTTTTTTACTTTCTACATCCCCAAAAAAAAGAGGGGGGGATATGATGAGCTTCTTTCAGATATGTAATGTTAAAGGAGAAGGGGAGAAGGAAGAAAAACATCGCCCCAGCAGGTGCCGGGGTGCTCAGTGGTGCTGGTGCTCAACTGGCATGAGGGACACCGTGGTCCATAGGCAGCTCCACTGCAGACAGGTCTGACTGCTGCAGAGGGAGACCCAGGGGGAGAAGGACCCAGACCTTGCCCCGCGCTCCTGCTCCCACTCGCCCCACCCCTCTGCAGAGACCCAGGCCTTGCCCCGTGCTCCTGCCCAGGCTCGCTCCACTGCCCTGCTGTACCCATCAGGCTGCCCAAGAACACAGCCTCCCTGCCTGGCCAAGTGGGTGCGTGTGCTCTTGTAGATCAAGTTATTTCAAGTAAATGACACATCCAATTTTGTTTGGCAACTCACGTGTGTGTGCTCAACTTTCCCTTGTCACAGAGCATCCGGCGTGCTCTCTTCTTTGGCATTCGAGATTTAAACTCTCGAGCTGACCTTTTCAAATGTAATTATTCTCACTTGCCGCGGAAAGTCTGAGACTTTTGGACAGATGAATAGATTTGTCCTTATTCCTCCTTTACAGAGTAAATGTGATCAATACGCTTCCCATTTTCTCTCCCCTTTCTCTCCCCCATGTATCTTGATGGTTATGAAGGACCTTCTGAAGATGCCCAATTACTGGGTCTCCGTCTTCAAATACCAACAGAGAATATTAAGGCTTTATGCATGAACTGCTTTGAGTTTTATGCCAGTAACCTGGGCTGGGCTGGTTGAAACAGCGAAGACCCAGGGTCAGTGTCAGAGGTCAGTGAGGCTTCCCTGAAATAATGCTCTCTGCTTATTGTCCCAATGAGTGATTTCGTAGTGGGTTTTGTCAGAATTTCTAACTCAGCCGTCCACTTGCACTGCCTGGGTCACTGGAGGTGTGACCTTGCCTAAGGCCTCCTCCAGGGACAGGTTCCAGTTGCCACCTCAGACACCCTTGCAGATACCATGCCCGGCTTGCAGGTGCCTCTTCAGAGACAAGTGGTGCCCCATTAAGTGCTACTTTGTCTACCAGCGTCATGTTCAAGCATGCTGAGAAGTCTCCAGTGGCCATGAAAGTCCATTTTGTACAGCCATGGGCACATCTCTCATAAATGACCTGAAGTACCTCCAGCTCCAATGGCCACAGGCGCCTCCATCCAAGAGCAAATATATCACCAAGGTAGCGGTCGACAGGGGCTGCACCACTGTTCCCGATCACACTGAGAGCCCAAGGCAGCTCCAAGTGACCTCCCTGGGCAGGTGAGGTGCCGGCAGTGACAGACCGGCTCACAGCAGTGAATCCAGCTGTTTTAAGAAGGAATCAAAGAACAAGGCTGGGGATCACAGGGAACTTTTGCCTCCAGGTCATCATCTTGGTGGTTGAAAGTTTATGGATTAGGCTTTTCCCCACCTTGTTGCTGGCAAGCAGCATCCTATTGAAAACCCTGCCTCTGTATCTCATCCCGGAACCCCGACAAGGAGCCTCTTGTGCTTATGAAGGAATTGCAGCTTTAAGCGACTTCAAGCAAGATTATACCAATAATTGATTTTTTATTTGTTTCATTACTTGCTGGCTTCTCAAACAGAATAAGAGCAACAATGATAATAGCAGAAATAAGTCTCCCTGAGTTTACTTTATTGCAGTGCAAAAGAGCAGTTTCAGTTTGCTCTCTTTCATTGTTAACACTCTCCACTATTTCATTTTGACAAATTTAAAATGTAAATGTTTGGAAATTAAATATTGATTTTTTTTAAAAAATAGAAATAAATTGCTGCACCTTCCAGAAAATATTTTACCTCACACCATTCAGTAAAGCTTGACCAAATTCTCTAATGTCTTGCCAAGCTTTTATTTTTAGCCTGCACTATTTTAGAGAGAAAATAAAAAGCATGGGGCAGGCGCACCTTCCTACCTCAGCAAAAAAAGACAAATGATTATTTTACAAAATATGTATTTATGCCTCATGGCTTTTCATGGCCAGGAGTGGTGATATTTTTACCCTTGAGATTTCCTCACCGCTGCCAGGGTTTTGCGTGATGGTGCAAGACTGTCCCTTTGCGTGTCACTGCTTCCAACTGCTTCCTGCAGCACCTGGGGCAACACGATGCCCAGGGACCTGCCAGGGTGTCTCCTTGGAGAGCATCGCTGTGAGGAAGCGATAAAGCTCTTCTCAGTGCTCTGCCTGGAAGAAAGGAAAGGGTGCCAGAACTCACAGGAGAGCTCTGTGCCCAGGGAAAGGGTTGAAATTCTGAAGGAAACGTTGCTTTGGACTGAAGTCTTCTTCTTGGATATTTCCATTGTGAGTGGTTACGCTTTATTATCTGAAAGATCATTTCTTCACAGAAACCAATGAGAAAAATTGTAGAAGTGTGATTGCCTTCCCTCTTCCGAGCAGAATTTGAGCCCTCTGTGGCCTCAGGCAGCTCTGGAGAGGGCAGTGCTGTGGTGCCCCTTTCCCTGGCAGCCCCAATGCCTGCAGGGTTTCTGGCTCATCCCTGCGAGGACAATGACATCCCCTGGATGAATTAAACCTCAGGTGAGCCGTGCCACCAGGGCGATGCTGCTGGGTGGGTGGGGGCTGGCGGATTGTGTGGTTTTCTTTGCAAAGGAAACATTCCTGCTCCCAGGTGTAACAGGGGCTCACACCAAAGGGCCGGCCCTACAGGCACCCAGCACCATGCAGGTGCCACATCCAGCTGTGATAACAAGCTGGCAGGACATGGCAGAAGGACAAGGGTTGTGACAGAGCTGGCAGGGCTCTGGGATTGGTTTTACACGGGGTTCTCTGTGAAGCTGAGGCAAAGCTGCGTGTGGCACAGGAGTGCAGCCCCAGCTGCCCCAGCCCTGGGCAGAGCATGGGCAGGGTCTGAACCATCGTGCCATGGCCCTGTGAGCCACCGCAGGCACCGCGCTGGCGTTTGCTGCTGGTGAAACATGACTGGGGTACCCGGCGCCGGGCTGGGATCCACTGGCAGCAGCACAAATTGAGTGAGAAGCAGTGATCCTTGCTCGATTCATCCCTATCCCTACCGCCTGCAGCAGAGCGAGCTGCACAGGGAGGGTTCCTGCTGCCACGGAGAAAGGCAGCCCCTCTGTGCACGGTTGTGCCCTCGGTCCCCAAAGGACGTTCTTGTCGAGGCCGTGGGCAGGAGCGGAGCCACAGCAGTAGCTGCGTTCTGCAGGGTCCCTGGGAGTTATGGTCAGTCAGGGCCTTGTGACTGCGTTTTTCCTTATCTGAGCAGATCACACCCTCTCTCTCCCGTCCCTCTCCCTCCCCTACCGATATCGGCAGCTGTAAATCCAGCCGGGCCCCCACGACGTGGGTGGGGAGCTGCAAGCAGACAGAAGGCACTGCTACTGCGCTCTTCCGTGGCATTAAAATCAAGTGAATTAGAGAGTAGTTTGGGAGGCAAACCACCAGCGGCTGCAGGGAGCTCCTGTCAGGGCATTTCAGCCTGAGATTTGTTTCTAGGCAGTGCTGGCTCTCCCCCCTCACATCCCAGGGCACGGGAGGTGGCACCCAGCCTTTCCGCATCACTGGGAAGAGGCAGAGGGTCAGCAGTCGTGACGGGGTTGGCACAGCCAGGGACCATCAGTGACCCGCACAAAATCGTGCGAAAACAGCCACACTTGGAAACTCCACAGGGGAAGAAACCACAGGGGCTCAGCTGAACGCAGGAGCATCCCTCCCTCCTCATTCCACGGCAAAGCGGGCAGAACGCAGTGCTGGCATCATTTCGGAGTGAGGTTTGTCAATAAAAGGGAAGCAAGAAGAGCCTGATGGACACCAGGGCTCCCCAGAAGCTGGAGGCAGGTAAGCACTTCTCTTTCATATTTCTAGCCCCAGACTTGAGCTGAAGGCGGTGCACGCTGTGCTGGGGCCGTTTGCCTCAGCCTCGCCCATAACAGCTGGCTTGTATTTCAGGCCATCCTGAATATTTTCCCTGTGGGATGTGATTGGTTTGTGACGTCAGTGAGACGACAAACTATTGTGAGAATGAAGAGATAACAGAAAGGATCAGGAGACAGGAATGCAAAAGAGTTCCTCCCCTTTGAATATCCCTCTGATCCAAACATATGGTATGATCCAAATACATGAATATCCCAGTGATGCAAACAGCAAGTGAAGATGCAAAACCCACAAGAAATTTATGAATTAAATTAAATGTAAATATGAAAGTAATAACAAACCACCGTATAAAAGACATATATAGGTCACTTGTGAGCAGAGGTCAAAAAGCAGAAAGCAGCTTAAGGCCATGTAAAAATTCTCCTACACTTCCAGTGATGCACACATAACTAAAACCGCGGTACAAGATGCTTGCAACCAAGTTCTGGAGCCCAATTGATTTATCCAGACAGTCGCTCTTACCCAACTTACCATTCTTCAAATTAATTTAAAATTGTTCCACTATTGTTACTGGTAAAAATGGGCTCAGAATCCCAGAGGGGAAAACACCGGGATGTCTAGAGGGGAATGAATACAGCTTAAGCTCTTGGCTGACTACGGGGAGGATCTGCAGGTGAACAGAGCCCCAGGTTTTGAACAGATAATGTCAATTTGTACCCTGGGCCCTGGAAACCCTGGGCCCTTACATTGCTGGCCTGTTTCATGTTTCACTCTTGGATTACTTTAGTGCACCAAGGATTCTCATTTACACTGTATTTTGTAACAAATCCTTTGTTCAGAATCAGGGACAGCCCTGCTCTTCTTCTCATGGATGTTCTCCTCCCCGCACTCCCCATGAGCAGGCGTGAGTGTCCCAGGTCGGTGTCCCATGCAAACAAACCCTCAAAGGCTCTTGGCCTCGAGGTGGGATCAACGCACACACCCACTTAGGAACTGCAGGGAGTTCTGCCTTTCTGCACCTGCTCTCATCCCCCACTGGAGCAGAGATCTCCTCACACCCATCCCCAGGGCACCCCAGAGCCCTGACACATCTGCCAAGAGCAAAATGAGCATCACCTCCAGGAGAGCCCCCAGCCATCGCCAGTGCACTGGGTTTGTAGTGAGGCCACCACAAGGCAAGCCTCAAGAACCAGAAGAAGCTCCTCAAGGGGTTGGCAGTGCCCTCCTCCAGAGTGCCCAGGATGGTGCCATGCAGCTTTGGGTGTGTGGGTGCAGGCACAGGGCAGGATGAGCTGGCAGAGAGCAAAGCTCCAGGGCCGTGAAGCCTTTCTGCAGTGTTGTGTGTGGCTGCTGCAGCACCACAGCCGATGCAGCACTGCAGCCAATGCAGCACCATAGCCAATGCAGCACTGCAGCCAATGCAGCACCGCAGCTGATGCAGCACCGCAGCTGTTGCAGAACCACAGCCGATGCAGCACCACAGCTGCTTCAGGAGGTCTAGCTTTCTGTATAAATACAGCAACAGGGTATAATGACAAAAGTGGTTGAAACAACACACCTGCACCTGTCTGAGGGGGAAATACATGTAATGACCCTGTTGCCCTTTAGGGCGATCCCTGGCTCGGTGCTGGCACTGAAGATGCTGTCAGTTGTGCAGAGGAGAGGTGGGCAGAGCACTGAGTCACCGCTGCCCCTGAGGAAGGAGCCCCCGTGCAGGTGGGCGCTGCTGAGGGGACAAGAGTGGGAGGGAGGTTTGGACAGAAGGGACTGGCTGTCATCCCATCTGGAGACTTGTATTATAGAAAAGCATTAGAAAGCCTAGGGAATTCTATAATTATCAGTGAACTTGGAATTAACCCTCTTTTACATCGCAGTGATCCATGTGCACAAAAATAGCTGTTTTCTTCACAGCACGCGCATCTGAAGTGGGGATTAAAGGATTCCCACATCTTGCATTTCCCAAATTCTGTGGCTTTTCCCCCTCTAATTTATTAAGCTCAGATGTGTATCTCTGGTCCCAGAAGAGCTTAATGCGAGATGCAAGGCTGAGCCCTCGCAGGATCAGTGGCAAACTAGCAAGGTCAGTCCCATCCTCCCGTTACCATGGCGATCTCTGTGATAATATATAACATGGTAACACCATCTTTCTACCAGTTCCTACAGCTCAGCTTTTGGCTTTGTGTGAACTCCCTTGAAATGGAGGTGAGATTAAAGGAATGCTGATGGCAAAGGGGACAACTGAAGGAGCTGCCTATGAGCATGCTGGGTGCTTTGTGCCCAGTCCCTGAATTAGGAGGGTTTCCAACAAAGATTTCCTTTTTAGGGCCTGGTGTGTGCTAGGAAGTGCCAGGGATGTTGCATTTGGTGATCTGGACCCTGCCAGATACACAGGTGTTTTGTTTTCTTTTGTTGATCAGGGTATATTTTGCCCACAGGTGAAACTGCAAGAAGATTTCTCCTGTGCAGTTGTCAGAACACTCTCTGGCTGAAAGCAAAGCCAGCAGTGGGCAATGAAGGACATTTTGGTGTTGGAAAAAGAAGCAGTGGATGTGGTACCTGAATTATTCCAAATGTCTGGAGAGGACCACACGGCTCAACACAGCCCCTCCTCGCTCTCAGACACCCAGCAAGGGGACGGATGGTGGGGCTAGGACTGCTCCATTCCCACATGGGGGAAGGTGATTTCACACACGTAGTGTCTGGAAACAAGAGGGGTTTAAACCTCAGCTGTGCAGTGAGAACCAGCTTCAGTGAGCACCTGCAGTCACTGGATTTAGGAATTTAAAGTGCTCATAGAGCAGTGTTTCTAGCTTTTGTTTAAACAACCAGAAGCTCTGTGTTGGAATTAATTGTCTTCACCAGGCAGAACTATTTCCCAGTACACTGGGAATTCTGGAACTATTTTAGCATCACAGGGGATATTTATGTGTTTGTACGTCTGCGTGTATGTCTACATATACACACGCACATCTAGAAATCCAGATGTGAATTCCACAAACACTCCATAAACCCCTCCCTGGAGAGCAGTCACGTCAACTACTCTTCCTGGAGACCTGTCTTGCTTTCCCGTGCCTCATTTTAAATTTGTCAGTTTGAGTTCTCCAGTGTTTGTCGAGGCTGCGGGAGAGGATGGGCTATCAGTCACAAGCACTCCCAGAAGATTCCAGCTGCTGCTCCACTCACCATTCACACACGGATGCAGCAGAGGATGGATCCTGGTTTTGGTCTGCAGGGACTGTGGGAAGTGAGGAACCGCTGGGAGCAGTGGAGTCGGGGTAGAGCAGCTCCATCAGCTGCAGGGCTGAGCTTCAGGGATGTCCCGTGCCACCAGCCCCCTCCCTGGGCAGCTCCAGGCTCATCAGCCCAGGGCAAGTCCTCAGGACCGTGGCTGTGCCGTGCTCACCTCCTGGGATCGGGGATCCCTGGCCAGATCCCTTTTAGCTGCAATGGGCCAACCAAGGCCATGCAACCTTGCAACAGCCGTGATCACAGCAAATTCAAGTGTTCATGATAAAATGGTGACCTGAGCGGTGGTGGCAGATCCCCTCTCAGCAACTGTCATCCCCTTGGTAAGGGGCCAGGGCACAAACCCTGCTGGGCCAGAGTGCGGCTCTGGATCCGAGGGGCTCCAGCATCACAGGGAATGGGGCAATGGGGAGAGGCTGGAGACATGTTAGGTCTGTGGAAGAGAAAGGCTGGAGAAGAATTTCAGCGCCCATCTCCTGTGAATGCCAGGCCTAGAGCCCGCCTTTTCCTTGCAAGCAACGCGTATTCTTCTAACAAAAGTTGGTTAATAATTGAAAATTATTTACCTGGAAAGGAAAAGACAACTCCTTGAATAATGAGAGCCTGTGAAACTTTCTTCTGAAGGGAGCCACCTGCAATTGCCTCCAATTGAATATAGGCAGCAGTTCCTAGACACCTAAATCCATCTGCCATGAGCATCCTTACTCTGAGATGTAAAAATGGATATGCCATAGTGGTGCATGGTGTGATCGTATTTCAAAGCCGTCTTCAGCTATTACAAGCTCTGAGGTGTGTTCTGCAGTCATGAAGTATTTAATAAAAAAAAGACAAAGAGTCACCAGAGACGTTAGTGTCTTTCGACCCCTCTGAAACACAATACCTGTCCAAAAGATTTTACCTTAATACCCTCTACTAGTTAAGACTGTGATTCATCCTCTACAAGGAGAAAGGTTTCAATGGATCTGCAAAACTCTTTTAGCTTCATTCAGCATATCTGGATAAAATTTCCATAAGGTTCTTGTTTCCTCTGTGGAGAAAAGGAGGTAGATGACAAAGGACACCATTGTCCGACGAGGACATCTTATCACATCAAAGGGCATATTGAGAGGCTTTTAGACCTTCCAGTGTGAATCCGTTCCACAGCACCTGATATCTTTTTTCTGCAGTATCTGAAGTTGAAGCAGTTGGCACTGGAGTCTGAGGGCTGGACCTACCCCTGCCATGTGATGCCAGCCTCTGGCAGCCTCACCAGCCTCAGGTGCCTGTGTCAGCCTGCTACCAGTGCCCCTGATGACCAAATTCAGCCTCCAAAGAGCTGAAGCCTACAGTGAGACGTATGTTTAGTTGTGGTTGTGTGATCTTCATGGGTTTGCCCCCTTCTTGTTGCTTGTGACTCACTTGTTTCTCTCTGGTCACCCTGTGGCCCAGCATGTCTTGGAGATGTTATTCCAAAGCCAAAGGAAGGCTTCCAGTGACTCCAACCAGCACCACCGCCCTCCTCGTGCTGGTCATGGACACACAGACCCCAGAAGAGAGCTGCAGACCAAAGACAGGTTTCAGCTGGCTGCTGCCCTTCTTCTCCATCCCTCTCTCCTGTGGTAGATCCAGCCTCACAACACCAGCTCGTGCAGGAGGGCTTCTTGTGGCTCTCCCTAAACAGATCTGGAAGTGTCGAGCCAAGAACTTCCCTGCACCAATGGGCTGGAAAAGTAACTCAAAGGCCCCTGTACATGAAATCAAACTCTGAGCCATGCTAGAGCCTCACATTTATCAGCTTTGGCACTGGGGGCACTGTGACCTCCGCTGGCCCCTTGACATGGACTGTTCTCAGTTACAGATGACTTTCCTTGTCCCCTCTTCCAGCAGAATTGTTCTGTTCCCTCCCTCTGCCCACATCCTTGTCTCTCAATAGGACAGTATAACTGTATGAAGCTCGCAGTGGTTCAGCCTGACCTGTGTTTAACTTGGACTTGCTGCACCTCGCCAGACTTGGTGAAACGTCTCAGAGCTCCACTCCTCCCTCTCTATGAGCCTTTAGCTCAAAGCAGCCAACCTTTTTTTTCCTGTAATGCTTGAATTTCAGCTTATTTCATTTCCAAAGAAATAGTCTTCTCAGAGCATGGACCAATCCTGTAATTAAAATAATTTGCCCTTGTGGCATAGAGGTTACATAATTGGCAGTTAAGGCTACTTGATATTTTAATAACAGTGAGAAATCGTTCTCACCTTCGGTTGCCTGTGAACAGGAGCTGCTGTGCTTTATGCCTTTACGATCTGCATCAGTCCTTCTGACCTGTCATTTTCCCAGAACTTTATTTTCCAAATGACCTAGCAGCTCGCTAAAATAAGCTGAACTCTCTGCAAGGAAAATCAATCATTCCCTACAACACCTCACTATGAAGTGTTCTGCGCCTGCTGAATTACGGTACCTGGTCCCGCGTACAGCGGTGAAACACTGACGAAGGTTAACATTTTAATGCAAGAGGCGAATCTGACAATGGAAAGGGGCTCTGACATCTGAATCCGCCTAGAAACGTCGTAGGACTGGACCTTGAAGAATGATTCCCCCTCCTATCAGCTTTGGCAGGACCAAAACTTAAAATCTAACAGTAGTCTTTCTCATAATGTTTTGACAGTTCTGTCCCTCAGCTTTTCGAGCCAGATGTGCAGCTTTCTGTGTGCTTTAATCCCGCAGGAAAAGGCAAGGCAAAAATCCCATAAAACGGAAAATAAACAAAATCCCCAAAGCCTTCAGAGGTCCAAAGTGTGGGCTGATGCTCTAGGGTGTTTCTACACTTCTTCTTCCTTCCCTTGAGCTTCCTCTGCTTCCAGCAGCAGCTCTCTGGGAGGGTTCTGCTTCTCCAGTGCCTGCTGTCCTCCCAGAGCACTGGCAGCTTTGGGGGCAGCCCCGAGGGGTTCAAGTGCTGCAGCTGCGGAGGAGATGGCACAGACTGCGCTGGCACAGCCGCTGCTCTGGAGCAGCCTCCCCAAACCACGCGCAAGCCGGTTCTGGGATGGGAAGTGGCACATCCAGACACAGCGGTGAGAGCAGAGCAGGGCACACAGAGACATGGGGAGGGCAGGAGTCCCCAGACTTCGGTTTTGCTGCAGCCAGAGTGAGGACAGTTTGATGTTTGATATTTGATGAGAATTAGTCAGGAAAATGTTCTTTTTTAAGCTAACAACAGAACACATTTATTTACCTCAGCTCCAGGGAAAGGACAGTGGTTAATGAGGAACTGGAAAGGATCGTTATCCACGCTCGGGGACTGTGTCCAGCCCTCAGCCAACAATCCAAGGAGAAACCTCAAGGCAAAGACAAGCCCACCTCATCCCATGGCTGCTGCCTCCCCAGGACCTGCAGCGAGACGCCAGGACACGCTGCCGTCCCTGTCACTGTGAGATGCAGATGGTCTGGGGCTGCTCGGTTCCCTCAGCACCACCTGCTTGGCTGCTGGCAGCACAGAATCAGAGAATGATCTGGGTTTGGAAGGGACCTTAAAGATCACCCAGTTCCAGTGCCCAACAGCGTCATTCCCATCTGAGATGCTCGCAAAGAGCATCACCAAAGGCCGTGTGGGTACCAGCGCTGTGTAAAAGCAACAAGGTGAGGGCAGCATCACAGAGATCCCCCATCCCCACAGCATAATGCTGGGCAATGCTCTGAGCAGAGATTCATAAGGAATATTTGGCCTTCTTTCTCATTATAAAAGGAAAAGTGGTATTTTTAATGAGTGGAAGAATCCTAACACTGAAAAAAACCCCAGAGCTTATAGATTAAAATGCTTGTTTCTTGTTTTCTTTTGGCTATGAACTGCTCACAACCAGAATAGCACAGTGATAACAGAGCGAAAGGTGGTTATACGTTTCCTTTTATGCGTATCCTCTGAAAAGTAAGCCATTATTATCCTACGGTGATACATTTCAGATGAGAATGTGAGATAAAAATATTAGGATGTGGGATGTCATTCTCTGTGAAGGTTCAAGAATGAAGATGAGGGGTACTTCTCACCATAGTAAAGAAACACATTGGATTCTCTGTATCTTCATTTTCATTGGAAAGAAACATAGACTAAACAGAATTCTAAGGTAAACACAGAAAAATCAATACCGTACACATTTTATTTTGGGAAGTACAATGAATGTCGTATTTTTAATAGCGGTACTTCAGAAAATTACATAATAAAAATGCATACAGCTATTCAGGCTGCTGTCACTGCTCACTCCAGCTGAAATCACGGATCTGGATCTAGACAGCCTTCTCCCCATCACCTGGAATTCACAGATGGACTCAGGAAGGTCGTTCAGCTTTTCCAGGGAGCCGTTCAAAGGAGTCCTGGCTCTGGACAAACATTGGGGTTTGGGACATGCGCAGCCTGGCTGGCCAGACCAGGCACACTTGCAGGGGCAGCTCATCCCCGGCAGAGCCGGGCAGCTGGCACAGCATTTTAGGGCACTGGGAACATATGGCAGAGCCCATTTGCTAGAAACTGATTTAGTATCACTCAGGTTATCAGCAAAAGTGGTGCTGCTTTGCACCAGGCAAGCACGTGGCTCTCTGTGTTCCTCAACAGTGAAACAAGCAACGAGGAGCCCTCAGAGCAGCTCTGCAAGTTGCAGGGAGGAGTGGCAGCACCCACAGCGTCGCCCCAGCTTTTCTCCGGGGCAGAGACCGCAGTGATTTCTCTTGTTTGAGGCCGCTGGGGTTGATGGTTGTTGTTGCTGTGCGGTTGTCGAAGCTGCCTTTGATGGTGCACCCTTCAGTCTCATCATCATTGCACCTGGGGAGGGAACACCTCAGGCTGTGCTCACTTCTGTTCCACCTTTTGGGACAAATGGCAAGAGCTCACATCTCAGGGATGCCCGGAGTGATAAAACCACACAATAGATTGGGAGCTTCTTGATGACAGTGATCGCTGGCACTGGATGCATTAATTCAGATGCTCCAAACTGTTGAGGAAAGAAAATGGTCTGTACTGAACCCCATCATTATGGCCAGGAGCGTGCACGCACCTGGAAAAACAGGACCTCTTCTCAAGTAATGTTGGTTTGGTTATTGTGTTGGGTAAATGTTATTTTAATTTTGTTTGAGGTTTAAAGTGTGTAGTTAATTAAATAAATAAATAAATGGAATTCCAGCCCATTGAGGCACCACTGAATCCTGGCAAAAATGCAAAGCCAGCCCAACCCCCCTGAGAAATGCAGATATCAGTTTGTTCTTGCTTTTTTGGCTCTTGCTCCTGAACCTGATGTTGCTTCAAATTCCCTGGGAAGCCAGTGCCACTGCAGCAATCAATGAAAGCTTGTTTCACACCAGCCTTACGTCTCCTTCACGCTACAATCAATTGAACCTGTCAGGAAAGCACCAGACGCTGCCTGCATTTTTTCCCCATATAATATTAGGAAGAGAAAAACATTCAGTAAGAGGTGTGTGGGGAGGCTGACTTTAAGTGTAATTAAAATTAAAGGAACTCAGTCCTCTGAGACAGTGTTTATTGACACATCTTGTAGTTTCTTATTTACAAACCTGTGTTTATATGCTACCAACTCTTTCAAAAATAAGCAAACAAGGGGAAAACAAAGAATGGAAACATATTAAAATTCGAAAAGGACAATACCCTGCAGATTTCACTGTGTCCTTACACTGCCAGAACAGTTGTTGGATGGAGTGGGAACGGCGCTGAGGCAGACGCTAAAGCCTCCACTGTTTGTATCGTTTCTCCTGTAACGCATTTCCTTTGCTTTGCAAATACATATTGATAGAAAGGGGAAGGGAAACTGTAAATGATGAGCAGCTCTGGATCTTCAAGGTAGTAAAGTAATGCATGGATAAGTTAGAGTAAAAATAATCAGATGGACCAAAATTAGGTTCTTTTTAATACCCTGCTGTGGCAGGATTATTGCATAGTTCACTTCTCCTTATGTTTATGTAAGAAGGAAATAAATAGTCCATATATCTTGAAATATATTACTGGTATTTTACTGTTCTGTCCCAGGACTTTATTTCTTTGGCAGCACCAGGAAGGCTGAGTAAGGAATGAGGAACTGTAAAACCAAGGAAATGTGGATGTAAAATACATCGACAGAAAGTAAATTTTGACCTTGGAAAAGTGAGCACTCACATCAGAACATCAGCTTGAGGGAGCTCAGCACTGCTGGGCACCAGAAATAGTGTGCACATACAACCAGAAAATCCAAAGCACTCTGTTTTCCAAGCAGTGAGCATTAATTGTGCAAAGTCACTGCAGATGTCTGCAACAAGGCTGCATGCCCAGGCTGGCTCACAGAGTCACAGAGCCGTGGGATGGTTGGGTTGGAAGGGACCTCAAAGCCCACCCAGTTCCACCCCCTGCCATGGGCAGGGACACCTTCCACTGGATCAGGGGGCTCCAAGCCCCATCCAACCTGGNGAGTACTGGAAGGGTCAAGACACTGCTGCACCAGATGTTTTTGGAATGTGTCATTTAGCATAAAATAAGCAAGCGTGGGGGGAAAATCACAGTAAAATCACAGTAAAAAAAAAAATATATTACTTGGTGAGGTTCATTATCTTCATAGTTGGGCAAAACCATGTACTCTGCCTGACTTTAGGGAAGACGTGAATGCATCCAGTGCAAGGCTGCAGCCCTGGAGCCCAGCAGTGGAAGCACCAGGGGGAACAGAGCCAGTCCACAGCTCTCAGCCCAGTGCTTCCAGTTGGTTGGTAATACCATGTTTTTATGAGATAAAACTATTTCAGAAACTTTTTTTCCACAAACACAGTTTTAGATTACCAAGAAACTGCATTTATTCATTTATTTCACACAGGGCTTCCTCAGCCTTTCTTCAGACCTCGCTTTCTCTTGCTGCATCCTTCCCGCAGAGCTGGGCAGCAGACGATGCCTTTCCGGGGATGCAGGTGCAGTCGAGAATCGGCTCTTGTCCTGTATTCAGGTTCCCTTCTCATCTGGACCAGTGGGGTCACCCTGGTGTGGGCAGGAGAGCAACTGGGTGAGGTGGGTTTGGGGTTTTAGTGGCTGTCACTTCACGATAGCTGTACACGGAACCCAAAACCATCTGCAAAGTTCCCAGTTCATTTATTTATAAGGCATATACCAGGTTATTTTGCTCCTCAGACCAACGTAGCCGTTACCCGCGGCACGCAAGCTGAGTGCTGAGCTCGAAAGCTGCAAGAGTTTGTAACACAGATTGGCTGGCGATGAATTATTCAGAAACCCAAACGTGTGAGCCGTGCAGTGAGAGGAGCTAAAGGAACGCGTGCCATTTCAGGACGCACACGCAACAGATGTGAATAGCAGGGCTCTAAGACAATATATACAAAATATTTGCTTGTAGGTAAACAGTTCTGTTCAAAACAACAGTGGAATTCAAAGGAACAAGCAGAAAGCACAAAGGATCTGGATCAGTGGCAGATCCTGGTGATGGTGGTTTAACAGCACACTTTGCTTTGCAGCTTCCAGAAGAACCAAGTCCCGTTCTCCAGGACACAGGCACCAGCGGTTAAGGACAGCTCGTTGCAGGATGGAACCTCAGCCCCAGCTCCAGGCCAGGGCTCAGGAGGCAGCGAGGAGAGCACACACAGGACATCCCGGACAGCCCGGCGATGCGCCTGTCTCTGTAAGCCTTCCTGATCCACTGTGAACAGAGAGAGCTTTCCCTCTGCTCTCGGAGAACAGAGTGAGTAATGGAACCAAAACAGCCACCTTCAGCTTTGGTTTCCAGCCAGCCCATCATATGCTTGGCTGGGCAGCCTGGTGGGACGCTGCCGTGCTGTACGACAACCGGAGTGGGGGCTGTTCTTAAGGCCACCATGGATCAGGTTGGTATGACACAACAGGCAGTGAGATGATGTCTGACTGCTATTGTCCCTGCAAGTTCAGACTTTTTATAAGTACAGAAAACTGTTCAATATTAAGGTATTTTTCAGGAGATGTGAAGCACGCCATGTAGGTGGAGAACCCCCCTGGACATGGCTGCCTGCCACCAGAGATGAGGGACATTTTGTTGGTCTTTATGGAACTCTGGCTGTTGCTCACCACGGCTGCTTACTTTGTGAATGCAGGTCAGGAAAGCAGAGTTAACTGGACACTGTGATTTCCAGCCACAGCAACTCCTGGCCTGGGGCCTGGGCAGCATCTTCCACCCCAGACTGAGAAATCTGCTCCTTAGGGGATGCTAGCAAGGGGGTGCAGGCGCCGGCAGTGACCAAGGAGTTGTTCCCCTCTGCATATGTGGGGGCACCAAATGAAAGGGGAAGGGACCTGTTTTGCCTCTGCCTGCTGGCTGTGCCCATGGCATCACACCAGCCCCAGCATCACCTCCCTCCAACACCAGCCCCTGATGGGCCAGAGGCTGCTCTTCACAAGGAGAGAACGCGCATCACAAGAGAATGAAATATGTATTCTTGTGACTTCTCTATTAATTATACATGGAAGAAAAAATAATGCAAACATAGACTGGGACCACTGCTCAAATCACATGATGAAACATTTAATAGGCATTGGTCTTCTCTATTCACAAGAGATGGAACAGTGTAGTGGCTCATGTGAGGGTGGAAACACATTTTCTCACCCTGGAAGTGTCGTTAAGCTCCATCTGACACAGCTAAACATGGTCAGTTGGTCTGGCTGAGAAGCAATCTTTACGCTGTGGAGGGTACTGGGAAAAATGGAAGTGAAGGGCAGCAAGCTGCCAGGAGAGCTGGAAGTGGCTGGGAGCTGCCCAAGGAATGCAGTTGGTGGGGCCAGGGTGAGCACCGTCCTTATCCTGCCTGTTTGAGTTAGAGGTTTTGGCTTAGACCTGTTGAGTTGGACTCTGGCAGAGCACTGCGGGCTGCGAGGCTGAGCCTGCGCTGCAGCTGCAGAGTGGGGCAGCAGTTCCTGCGGGAGCCCCTGCGTCCCGGACAGCTCGGAGAACCCTGCAGCCGGGGGCGGCAGCACAGCACCCCTGGCTGCACAGGCAGGTGAAAGGACAGGTGGGACACAACACATTGCTCTGTACACCCACTGCATCCCTTGGGCTGGGTCTCCCTCTGGAAGGGACTGGGTGTCAGCACCCGCACTCTGGGCTCACCACGGGCAGAGCGCTCCACCCCGTGCTCCCCGCAGCACCAGATCCCACACAGCAATTCCAGCACACGGACGCGTCGAGTTTGGCTTTTGTGAGAATATTGCCTCTACTTTAATAACAAATGCACGCAGGCTTTTGTTCCCTTGCTTTAATGTGAAGGAGCTCTGCCTTCTCCACTTATTTAAATACGAGAAAATGATGTATTAGAGCTGAATGAACAATAAAAAGCAAGCCATTCAGGACACATTAAGACACCTCCATTGCCCTTGTGATTTGAAAAATGGATAGAAATCCTCGTAATTATGCTCACATAAAAGTGAGCTTTGTAGTTCAGCAGTGATAGCAGTGTTAACTCTGCACTGAGTTCTGTGTTTCCCCCCCTTATCGTGATGGGAGTGTTGAATTTGTTTTCTCATAGGAAAATATATTGTCATGATATAAAATCCCAATAAAATTTTACATCAGTTTTATAATAAAGCCTGTTTGGCTATATCAAGGCATTACAAAATATTTGGATTATTACCAATAATCCACAGTTTATGGGAGTAAGAGGTCCCATAAATATGTGCTGACTGTGACACCACCACAGAAACTCACTATAACCACTGAAACATCTTCATGGGGAAACATAGATTTTTGTGTTATGGTCTATTATTCCCATTTTGTGTATTGATAAGTCCTGATAAATTGAGATAAATAAACGGAATTGTTGCAAAATCACACCCAATGAGCTATAATTCAACTGAAAACCAGAGTTTCCTCTTGAGAGGTTCAGTAGGCAAAGAGACAACAACAGGGAGGTATCGCAGCCCAGTCAGCTTTCCCATTTTTCAAATCAGGGCAGGAGGTTTGGAATTGGAAATGAAGATGAGTAATGGTGAGTTAGAAGCGTGAATCTGATAAATACTGTCACTTCACTGTGAAGCTCATCACCTCCAGGAAGGCAGGAGCTTAGGCTAAATGACAGTTTGCAAACACTCCCCACAGCAGCATCCCCTGTCCGTGATGCTGCTGAGGGACAAAGATTGCCAGTGGTCCAGCAGGTGACCTGAGGGGCACACGGTGCTGACAAACCACTTCTTCTGGCCCAAAATTCCTCTCCTGGAGTCTCAGATGGAAGGAAGGGCTGGAGATGAGGCTGCTGCGTGATGAGAGGCCATGCCAGCATCCACACCAGTAGCTGCATCCTGATTAGGCTGAGTGCTGTGAGGAGTGTTGGAGCCCAGCACAGCCCATTGCCAGCCCCGGTGTCCCACTGCCAGCCCTGGTGTCCCACTGCTAGTCCTGGTGTCCCACTGCCAGTTTTGGTGTCCCACTGCTAGCTCTGGTGTCCCACTGCCAGCCCTGGTGTCCCACTGCCAGTCCCAGTAACTCACTGTGCCACACTTGGACTGGAAGCCTGGGGTTCCTGAGATTTACTAAATACAGTTCTTCCCATGCAGCTTTCCTCTCCTCTCCCACTCCCCTTCCCCCTTCTGGTGTCTCCCCTTCTAACAGTCCTTCCCCTCCTCTTCCTCCTCGGCCTGGGCTGAGAGCTGAGTTACCAAGATGAACAAAGGAAAGAATGGGCAAGATGCTGACTGTCAAAAATTAATGGAATGAAATAACTCCACCTGCAGGGAGGGTGTGGGGACTCAGCCCCCGGGGGGTGTGCAGGTGGTACCATGCTGCTCCCTCCTCCACAGTTCCTGCAGCTCTCCAGGTTCCATCCTACCCCCATCCCTCCTCACTCTTTCCCTCCTGGCTCCCATGGAAAACTGCAGGAGAAAAATCAGTTTTCAGCAGGATAGTCTATATTCCTATCATCACTCTGCCCTGGTATTTTTTCCGCATGCATCCTTCAAAGTGCCGCAGATTACTTGGGTAGCAAAATAATTCTCTACCCTTTGCCTTGAAAGAAGCTTTTGGTGGAAGTGAAGAGCTAGAAATGTGGACAGAACATCACAAAATCCATCAAGATCTTCAGTGGTCAATTAAATTTTATTGCTAAATTTATTTGTAGTTGAAACAGTTAATATTTTATCATATGTAAATATATTTCTTAAATATTTAAAACTCAGCCATGCAGATAAGTAGTGCAGGTATGAGGGTTTGCACAAATAAGCTTGGGAGATGTCTCCCATCACTGAAAGGTTTGTGGTGTGCATAGTAATTAATGCGTGCAGCAAGGAGCAGGCAATCTCTTTGTTTAAGACTACCGTGGATTTTTTTCTTTGATAATCAGAGTCAAAGTGTAATAAAGATTCATAAAACTGCCTGGAGAGGAGTCAAGTACTTGGAGAGATGGTGCTTGCAGATTTCTGAGCAGGGACGTTCCCACTCTTGTTGGACCTGGCGCTGTGCCTGTGCGCGCTGGGCTCCAAGGCAGGGAGGGTCCCAGACCCAGCTGGGAGAGCCTTTCTCCATGAGTTAAGGGACAAGTGCCCTCACTCACAAAATGGGCTCCTGGGTAACGGGGAGAATGAAGGAAACACCTGTGGCACACTGAAAAGGCATCACATGTGACAGACAACCTGGAGCTGCAGCGCAGTGAAGACCAAAGAAGAAAGGAAAGAGGTGTAAAAGCGCGCTGGGGTTGTGGCTGTGGGAGCAGAGGCGCTCTGGCAGCTCTGCTGCCTTCCTCCCACCCTAGCAGAAACAGAGCTGAGCGCTGGGCATAGCAAAGCTCTGCCCGTGCCACCCAGAGCCCAGCTGGGCTCTTAAGCATTTTATTGTTTAAAAAAACATCCCATAGTTCTGAGTGATGAAGAAACTCTCCGACTTGGCCATCTGCACCGGAGCAGCAAGAGTTTAAGAGGTACTTCCAGAATACCAGAAGCACAGAATCATGGAATAGTTTGGGCTGGAAGGGACCTCAAAGCCCACCCAGTTCCACCCCCTGCCATGGGCAGGGACACCTTCCACTGGATCAGGGGGCTCCAAGCCCCATCCAACCTGGCCTGGAACACCTCCAGGGATGGAGCAGCCACCACTGCTCTGGGCAACCTAGGGCAGGGTTTCACCATCCTCACTGTAAAAAATGTCTTTCTTATATTGGATTTGTAGCTCGGAGACCATTCTGCCTCGGTTCGTGTTTGTGGAGGGAGGAAACTGGGCTCCTTCTGTGCAGTTGAACAGACACAGATTTACAAAGCCTAAGACAGTGATGCCCACGGGCACCTGACAGGAGCTGTGCCTTCAGCTCAGGAAGAGGAGAATACCATGGGCGTATTTTCTCTCCACCTGGGAACAGCAAGTCCTGGCCAACACCAGCCTCGTCACTGCTCGCCGAGGCAAGGCGTGCGGCAACGTGGCCAGCGGGGAAGTCAGTTGCTCCCGTGGCATATACAGCTGCCTCCCCAGGAAGGCTGCACACGTCTGGCCGAGAATGCTTTTCATCTGGACTTTAATTCCTTCTAGGATTTGAGGTTTGGGGTTTGGCAGATAAGAGGAAGGTTACTGTTACGCTTGCAGAAAAGTAGAGAAAGAGGAAATACTTTTTTACATGGTAACTCAAAATAAGCCAATTGGGAGGCAAAATTCCACCCACCCTGCCTGCCCTTCTGAAGGATGGGCGCAGACATGATCTCCTCATCTGGAGCACAGACCCCCTGGGAAGCGCCTGTGAGTCAGCAGGGATTTGGTCTACTGATAACGGAATTGAGGATCAGGAGGAGAGGTCACCTATAGAAAAGCACAAGCTGCTCAGCTTGCCCAGACCCCTAGCCAGAGCACAGGGCCAGTAAGCTGCTTAGCCTCTCATTAATAGCCACTAATCCTTAACCACTTGCCCGCCTGTTAATTACAGAGCCCAGGTCTGCTGCCTGTTGTCCTGGTTTTCATGGGAAAAGAAGATCTGGGTTAACCGTTTGTTAGCATGGCTCTCTCTGGCACGCTCCCTCCAGCCCCGCCGATGCCCTAACCTGCAATGCAGCAGCACTTGTGAGGGATGTCTCTCCCTGCTGCCCGGGTGCTGTACTTGGACGTAGCCCGATGGCATAGCAATCGCATTGATTTTTCCCTGCTGCAGCAGATGCTCTGACGTGCAGTCGCCAAGTACTTCAGCAGAAAAACCACAAAAATGTGTTTGTGTTGCTGTTTTTAATGCCCCTGGTAGTGCCCATCGCGGCCCATGTGCTCACCTCCGCATGGGACAGGGGGACCCAGCCCAGGGGTCTGGTGCCAACTGCTCCTTGTGTCTTTGCTCCCGGCCAGTGCTGCCCAAGCTCCAGCACTAAGCCAGGGTGGGCCAGACGGGCTCTCCCTGGTGTCCTGGCATCCAGAGCAGCACCAGGGGTGGCCAGTCCCCTTTGCAGGCTTCCCCTGTGCTCCTGGTGCACCAGGGTCTCCACCAGAAATGGAGACACTGGGACACAATCCCTGGGGTGCAGGTGTTCCTGGCTGAGGGTGTTGCAGATGTCTGGGTAATTGTCCCCTGCCCGGGCACCTCCGCAGCCCCTGATGCCTTCCAACACCTCTATTGCTTCAGCTTGTTTAATAAGCATTTCTACCCGTGGATGCTAGGATATCTAGGAGAGCAGCATCTCCTTTCCTCCTTCACTGCCCACCGGCACGGTGACGCTCAGACCACCAGCAGCTTTCTGCTCCCACGGGTTCCTGCCTTCAGCACAAGCTCTGCATGTAATCAAATAGGGGGGTGGCACCTCTTCATTAGCAGAGAGCAGATCACCCTCTGCGTCCCTCCACGCCACATTGCACAGCTGCAACCTCCTCAGTGTCAGCTCCACCGAGCAGCACGGCTCTGGAGCGGAGCACTGCACCCCACAGCCCAGGTTAGGGAATCATGGAATGGTTTGGGTGGGCAGGGACACCTCACACTGGGTCAGGGGGCTCCAAGCCCCGTCCAGGCTGTCCCTGGCCAGCGTTACCAGCACACTGGGGCTGTGCAGGCACCCAAGCCTGAGCTGCTCCGCTGGTGAGGGTGTGTGGCAGCCGCAGCTCTGCATCCCCAGGCACCGGGCTCCAGCCTTCTCAGGGCTCAGCAGCACCCAGCGCCAGCAGGACACCCCGACAGCCACACCAGGCACGGGTTCCTGAATGGAGGGCTTTGATTCTACTAATCCTGAACACGTGTGTTACTCAGAACGTGCACAGTTCAGCTGACAGCAGTTTTCTGAACAAGAAAGGTCACCTGGGACTCCTTTCTCTCTAGAGGCAATCACCACGGTCTCTCCAGCTGCTGTGTAACTCCTCTAAGCTGATTTTTTTCTTTCAATTCCCCAAAAATGATTACTGAAACAGCAAAAACATTTGCTAAGCAGAGCACAAAAATCTTTCATTTTTTTGGACGAGTACTCAACGACAAAATTGGTGAACAAATTGCTGGTGTAATTTCCCTGAGGGTCAATCATCCTCCCTTTTTTATCTCAGTCCCACTTTTCCCCAGCCATGTATTTGCTGGGTCGCTCTCTCCACATTCCCATCAGATATCGGCTGTTGGCCCACAGGCACAGCTCTCCCTGTGCCCCTCGAGGTCAGCCTGGCCCTGGCAGCAGAGCACGTGCTCCAACCACATCTTCTTATTTATTTTCTTAGGTGACGTAGTCAGCTGCCAAATAACAGCGGCTTCTCTTTTCCAAAGAAACACGACATGTTCAAGAATATGCACCCTCAGGACATATCATTTTCTTAACTAAAATTCAAGTGCGTACTTATTACCCAAATTTTTGTCTCAGAAGCAGCTCTGCGTTCACATGATGGGATTACAAACCACCAGACAATTTTAGGACTTGTATGCAAAACTGCTTTTTAACATGGCTTTTATAGTTGTCTTATTTATCTAATCTCCATGAGTCATAATTCCTTTAGGATCGCTTTCTTCTTTCTACATTGCATTTCGCCAAAACCAATTTTAAAAAAGCAATGGAGAGCCAAGAGTGGCCTCCTTCTCCAGTCCAGAGAAGTGCTGCATGTAATTCCGCTTTGTTGCACCGTTTCTTGTAGGAACAGACACCCTCAGTGCCCACAGAGTCCTCAGGCAAAAGGCTCTGGCGTAAAATCTCCCTTGGAAATGAGCAAAACGGATATATTTTAAAAAAAAATAAAAACCACAGATGTTCCTCTTGCAATTTCCAGAAAGTATTGGCCAAAATCTGGGGGAATTCTCTTCCTTGGCTGTAACAACAGAGCAGGAAATTGCCAGTGTCAGACTCTTGGGGTGGTTTAAGGAACAGTGGTGCTGCCCAGCCACAGGCCCTGACCTGGAGATGGAGCACAGGTGAATGCTGGTTTTCCCGGCTTTTGGGCCCTGTTTGTCACCTCTTTCCCTGCTCCCCCAACCCAGTGGCTGTCGACAAGCGGTGGCCACGGTCCAGGACCAGGGCTGGGAGGCAGCGTGGGTGCCGTGCTGTGCTCCCCCAGCCCAGCTCCTCTCCAGGACTGGTTTGTTCCTCACTGGGGGTTCCAGACAAACAGTGGAATTCCGTGGTGACGCGGTTCCACATTGATGACCACGCGCAGGGATGGCAGAGCCCTCTCTCCCCTCGTGGCTCTCCCCTCCCAGGGAAGGATGATGACAGCCATGATCACTGGGGTTTGGAACAGCCTGGCTCCCTCTCTCACTCGAAAGCCGCAGGGGTTGCCTGCAAAGGTGCTGTTTGCCTCGGCGTGATGAGAGAGATGGAATTGTTCACTCTTCACCATGGAAAAAGGAATTCCACAACCCCAGATCATTGGATTTTTGACACTCCAGGCTTACCTGGTGTGTGCCAGACCTCCTCTGCACGAGAAACCTGCTGAGGTGCAAACCCAGCTCTTCTAGTGAGTTGGGAGGCAAAGGCCGCGGGGGCCGAGGGAAGGTGAACCCCAAAGGGTGCTTTGTGGGTGCTGATGGCCTCAGGGTGCAGAGTCCCTCCTGCCCACCCAGGCGTGATGGCAGCTGCCCAGAGCCCCAGGACCAGGCTGGCATCCCACACACACAGGGGGTGGCACAGGAGCAAGGACATAGCAAACGCCTGTTCTTTTTCCCTTCTTTCCTACCTGGATTTCATTTGTTTCACACTCGCATTGCGAGGCAAACGCAATTTTGTTTGCACCACCCGCAAAGCCCTGAGATGCCCAGACTGTCCTGGGCTGTGGAATAGGCAAGTGCTCAGGTGTGGGGTTACTCAGGATGGCAGAGCACACAGCTCCAGTGCCCACCACGGTTATTTCACACCAGAGCGTGCCTCCATCTGCCAGCACTGGAACTGTTTGCATCAACTTTAATCTCCTCACTTTAGCTGCCAGCTGCGCAAGTGAACCACTGATGCTAAAGGCAGAACACCTGCGAGAAGGGCCGTGCTGTTGCTGACCTTAAATCACATTAAAGAATCACAGCCCTCCTTCTTTTCCACCGGGAGGCTCTGAAGCCCACGTCACAGGACTCCCAACCTGAGCTGCAGGACGAAGCCTGAGGTGCAATGCCAGAGCCTTTATTTGTGCAGACCTAAAGCTCAGCCCGTGTGCTGGCATCCAGAAACAGTGCCCAGGCAGTGATGGGCGCCCTGCAAGCAAGGAAGTTCCTCTGCCCACCACGTTGCACACACTAAGGACAGAAATGCCATTTGCCAGGGCAGCCCTGGCTGCAGGAAATTTCAGGTGCAAATCCCTTTTATTGTTGAATGAGCAGGGGAAATGCTGAGGTCGAGGCACACAGCAAGTGAAAGGCAGCTTTTCCCCGTCACCCTGCACACTCGTGGCACTGCAGCAGGTCTGCACACCCACCCCGTAGCCGGCTGAGTGTGGGCACCACCGGGATGGGGAGCGTCAGGGCTGCTCCTGCCCGAGCCCCACTGCTGCCTGACCATGGGGCACCCCCCGTGGCCCTGCTTCAGGGACAGGACAAGGAGCAGCTGCCACCACACCACGGGCAGTTCGGGTGAGAGGCACAGGTAAGTCACAGAGTAACTGTATGGTGAGGATAGCGATGAATGGGATTGCAGACAAGTGAAAGTCAGGATGTGGCCTGTCTAGGACCTGAGAGAAATAGTTCTTACTGTTTTATGTCTGGAAAAATATTCCAATTTGTTTTTTTCTTTTAAATAAAAATCACTTCCGTATAAAAATGTTGAACATTCTATAATTCTGTTTTACCAAAGCAACTAAAACCAGTGATAATATTGATTCTGCAAGTTATTCCTGTCCAGACAGACAGGAATATAATAATAAAAATAATAATAATAATAAAAAAAAACCAACAATAAAAAGTAACTTATAAATCTCCAGGAGGAATGTTTGCTGGAACTGGTGTCTTTTCTTAGAATGGCAAAATCACAGGGTGGTTTGGGTGGGAAGGGACCTTTAAAGCCCACCCAGTCCAACCACCCTGCAGTGGGCAGGGACACCTCCCACTGGATCAGGGGGCTCCAAGCCCCATCCAACCTGGCCTGGAACACCTCCAGGGATGGGGCAGCCACCACTGCTCTGGGTACCCTGGGCCAGGGCCTCCTCACCCTCACAGCAAAACATTTCTCCCCAAGATCTCATCTCAGTCTCCTCTCTTGCAGCTGAAAACCATTCCCCCTCACCCTCTCCCTACACTCCCTGATCCAGAACCCCTTAGCAGCTTTTCTGGAGTCCCTTTCAGTACTGGGAGGCTGCTCTAAGGTATCTTTGGAACCTTCTCTTCTCCAGGATGAACAACCCCAACTCCCTCAGCCTTTCTTTTATATCCGTCCATCATTTTGCCCTTGCAGACTGAGCCAGGACAGGGACAAGAAACTGCTTCTAAGATGTTGCTCTGTAAAAGCTTATCTTTTTTATTTTAATTGCACAAGAAAACTGTTTCTTCAGCTGGGCTCAAGTCTGCCTGTGGTTTCTGCACCGCTGCTCGTGAAACAAGCATCCGATGACCAGACCATGTTAGGAAGTGCTAATTAACCAGTATCTGTTGTTATTCAGTGTGGCCAACAACAGCAATAAAGAACATCAGCCCTAGCCCAGAGGCTCAGAGTTTAAATGCCCAGTGGGATGAAAGGCAGACAAGAAAGAAAGGATAAATGGGCCTAAAGTGTCCAAGTGCATCAAAAGCAGCTGAAAAGGAGACGTTTCCACTGGCTGCGTGGCCAAGCAGTGCCAAGCTCTCACTTAGCTTCTCCCTTATAATTTATCGTTTGCCCTTTTCTTTTTTGTTTGTTGCTCTCTCTGTCTGAAAAGGGATCAATAAGCAGTGAATTTGAGTGAAAAGGCAAAACAAGTCTATTGTCAGTGCACAGAAATGCAGCAGTCGCTGCGCTTGAGAAAAGAGCAGGGCAGAAAATAGTAGACCCGTTTCTTCTACAGCATCACATAGCAAGGATCAAGGTTCTTATCAGATTAAGCCATTCATTTTTAATAAGCTGCCTTATGTAGCTGAACTCCACGGTTTCAGGTTAAACATCTGCTTAGTCCCTCAGAGTCAGCAGACTCTTCCAGCTGGTTATTGAGCGCCAAGTGCCGCCGTGGTGCTGCAGATTGCATGTGTGCAGAGGAAGCTGCTCCGGTGAGTGGGGCTGGAGCTCCCAGCAGGGTCCTGGGACCTGGGATAACCCACTGCTCCACCGCTGCCAAGAGCGCTGGCCGCCTCCTGCACAGAGCTGTGCCCCAGCCTTGGTTTGGGAAGAGGCTGAACCAGCTCAGCCCTCTCACCCAGCAGCAAACTGGGGATGATGGAGGAGGGCAAAGCCTGGAGCATCCGCCCTGCTGCAGCACGGTCCGACTGCAGCCATGGGCACGTGCCTTCAGCAGGCTGTGGACACCGGGGCTGGCCCTGTGGAAATGAGAGCAGTCTGTGGAACAAATTAAAATTGCCACGTGAGAAGATAATTGCTTCCATGTTGCCTGCGATCATTAATTCAAAACGCAAGGAACCCACGCCTGCGTTGACATTATCTCTTTCAATAAACATATTTTGCTGATGGTGCCATTGTTTGCTCAGCCTTCTAAGAAGCTGCAGATTAGTTACTGCAGAACAGTATTTCACTGTGACAGCAAAGGATTAAAAGCAATGCTGCTGACCCAACACGCAAGGACAACGCAAGGATTAGTGGCAGATCCAAGCATAATGCCCTGCATGAGCCCCTGATCGATTACTGATAACTCTCATATTGATTCTCCAGACTGGATGCAGTGAATCAAAAAGCCCAGCCCAGAGATGCACAGAACTGAGGTTACAAACACAGCAAGCTGAGCCGAGTGGAGCGCTTCCCTTGGTGCGTTCCTTCTCTGTGTCACACATTTTGCCTTTCGAATGCAACGTGTCATCAATGTCCTTCAAAATCATGAGAACTCGTTACTGGAATCATTCCAGTTAAATTTCCTCACCCATGGAGTGGGGGATGAGTCTTCTGCCATCAACACCAACCATTTCCAGGTACAACAGCATCAGCGCGTGGGATGGAGATGCTTAAACAACAAATGCCACAGTGAAAGCTCCTGTTCGGTTGGGTGTGGGTCTGGGATTCACTTTCCTAGGAGTTGGTGACACTGTTTTACACCAAACAGGTGCTGTGCAGCATTTGTTCTCAACTCCCTTGCTGTAGGGAAGTGAGGGCAAGCAGTGATGTTCTTCTGTCCAGGCATGAGGTGAGGAGATGCAGGGATGTTCTGCTTAACCGCAGCATCATTCTGTTAGGGAAGGGGGGGGGAAATAAAGCAGTAAGGGTAAACACAAACAGACCCTGACAGTAAAAGCTAATTAAAATCTAAGCAAGAGCATGCCCTCACATTCGTGCTTTTGGGGAGTCTTGGATAATCTAGCAGGGGTTGAAGGATCTTGAACTCCTGTTAAAGAAGGTGTGGCAAATGAGAGAATTAGTGCCAGTAGCACTAAACATGGAACAGTGCAGGACAAATTCACAGAGTCACGGAACCGTGTCTGTGGGGGGGGACCTCAGCGTTCTCCATCCAACCCCCACACGGAGCCACAGCTGGGTGCAGACTCCAGATGTGGTTAAAAAGCACCAAGTAAAGACGTTGTGCAGTTAAGATCATGCAGCGATCAAAGGATGCAGAAACCTCCACTCTTGACAGAGCTCCATGAGGAGACAATCAAACCACAGGAATACAGAAGTGCACAGTTATTTCATAATAGTCTCCATCTGAGCAGGACATTGCAGCTGTTCGACATTTTATTCCATAACTCTTCCCATACCTTCTTTTCCTTGCATGTATTATTTCCTCTGGAGGCTTTTCCTGAACCATTCCTGCAGGTTCCATTTTAACCTCACTAACACACGGATGCAGAGTCTGTCAAATTCTGCCTCACCGTGTAAAGCCATCGTGCTGTCAATAAACAGCACTTGTGATGAAACACCCTTCTCTACTGCGCAGTGCAGAAATGGCCATGATTGCTCTGTTCAACAAAAGATGCACTCCAAATAAGAAGAAAGTGTGGGCTCCACCACTGCATCGTCTCCCACTGGCAGTGCAGGTGACAATCACCACGTAGAAAGTGCTGCAGAACATCTTGCAGCGCTTGCCAGGTGATCCAGTGTGAGAAACCTGGGAAACCAGCAACGATATTAGCTAAAAGGTAAATGACAGAGAGGAGGAGCAGGAAGAGACTGTGCCAAGGCTGAAGAAGACGTACTCATGGGATGGTGAAAGGAGGTGCTCTCCCTCAAAGAGCACCCAGCTGCCAGCAAAGGAGCTCTAGAGTTTACATGGGAGTCACTGGTATCAGTCAGTTCCCTAGATTTCCTCAGTATCAGCTGGAACACCCTTGCTGTCAGAGGTCACCTGCCAGAATGTGAAAAGTGAACTCTGGAGCAGGGCCCAGGCTCTGAGGGCCCATCAGCCCCTGTGTCCTTTGTTGTCTCCAAGACCATGGGGGTCCCTGCAGGAGCACAGAGAGCACCACTAACCCTGTTGTCAAATTCAGCCTCTGCTTCATCTCCAGCTGGAAAAAACATGAGGAACCGGGAATCCTTCACATTTCTAATGGCAGTGTGGGCCTTAACACCTGAGGAGTCCTGGGGTCTCTCCAGGTTGCTCTGGGACCCTCAGCTGGGAAGCAGCTGTTGTTGTTCCAGGCCAGGTTGGACGGGGCTCTGAGCACCCTGATTCAGTTGAAGATGTCCCTGCTCCCTGCATGGGGATTGGACCAGGTAATCTTCATGGTCCCTTCCAACCCAAACCATTCTATGATGATTCTATGATTCAGGTGTTGGGCTCCAAAGGGCCCAGCTGGGCCAATCTGACTGTCCAGTTTGAGTCCAGCTGGAGGTACTGGCACAGTATCCCTCCTGTAGCTCCTGGAGAGGCGCTGTGGGATGGCAGGAACCCAGAGACAAAGGAGGAGCAGATAAAGAGGATGTGGAGGTGGCAGCAGGAACCCAGAGATGGATGAGAAGCAGGTGAAGGGGATGTGGAGGTGGCATCAGCCCAGGGGCTGTGGGGAGAGCAGCTTCTGGAGTGAGTGTTGGCTGCAGAGAGCTTGGGACCAGCTAGGATGGGATTGCTCTGGAGAAAGTTCACCCTGATGAGGGATGGGATAATCCACCCAGAGCCAAGCTGACAGTGACACGGCAGGCAGGAGCCCACCACTGTCATGGTGTCTCACACACCTGATTAAGGGTTTCCTCTGCCAGGCAGCCTTTTCTCTTTCTCCTTACAGAAAAGGAATACATTGCTTAATTGTAAATCCAGCTTAAAAACCAATAATGGAAGGAGTGCAGCTGTCACGCAGCCGCGCTCCTCACTGCCCGAGCCAGGGCCAGGGGTCACAGTGGGAGCCGGGAAACAGGGGCTGGGTAGGAGGGGACTGGGAGTAAAGGGTAACGTCTGGGCTTGGCTACTTCCCTGTGCCTCTGGGGGCATGCGTGTGCGTGTGTGTGCGTGTGTGTGCGTGTGTGCATCTCTATGTGCATGTGTACATGTGTCTGTGCGTGTGCACGCATGTGTGCGTGTGTGTGTGCGTGTGTGTGGTGGTGCGGGTGTGTGCAGGTGTGCGTGTGTTGAAGGGGTGCACATGTGCGTGTGTGTACGGGGGGGTGCATATGTGCGTGTTTGCACACGTGTGCATGTTTGTGCATGCATGCATGTGTGCATGTGGGGGTGTGTGTGCACATGTGTGCATATGTGCATGTGTGTGCATGTGTGAGTGCAGGTGTGTGGGCATGTGTATGTGTGTGTGCATGTGTGTGGTTGTGCGGGTGTGTGCAGGTGTGTTCGCATGTGTGTGTTTGTGTGTGTGTGCACGCGTGTGTGTGGGGGGGTGTCAGTGCACACCTCTGGGTGTGTGGGCACAGCTTTTCTCTTCCCCACGAGCCTGGCAGTGGATGGAGCTGCAGCTGCGACAGCCCCGGCAGGGCAGCCAGGGAAACCCTTGAACCATTCCCTGTGGGGAGGGAAGGGGCAACAGCCCCGCAACAGCCCCGCAACAGCCCCACAACAGCCACACAACAGCCCCAAGTTGCCCCAGGGCAGGGTCAGACTGGACATGAGGAAACATTTCTTCCCTGAAAGGGTTCTCAGCGCTGGCAGAGGCTGCCAGGGAGGGGGTGGAGTCCCCATCCCTGGAGGGGTTTCCAAGCCGGGCAGATGAGGTGCTCAGGGCTCTGGTTCAGCAGGGGATAGGGACGGCTGGACTGGGTGATCTCAGAGGTCTTTTCCAACCAGGTGATTCTATGATTCGATGAAACCGACCTCGCTTCAGACGCCCCCAGAGGGGTCTTGCTGGCAGCTTGTGACCTCCTGCGTCTCCTCAGGCCTTTCCTCGGCACAGGCACCCTCAGCACCCGAATCGACTGCTCAGCCCTGGGAACTGCGGAGCCCTGAGGAGGGGCTGGGCCCCTGCCCCGTCCCGGCAGGATCCACCCTTCCCCTGTCATTGCACGCCTGAAATTGAATTTGAGTACACGAAGCCTCTCTGAAGTGTGGGTCATTAAAGGGTGGGGGACAACTGGAGGCCTCTGAAAGGAAATATTTCCACTGAAAAATGTAGTCATGTCTGGGACTGGAATTTTGTTAAAGATTGATCTCTGCAAAATGTGCACAGGCCTGTGATTTATCTGCATAGGCTTCGGGTTCTTGAGGCTACAGTTTTTAATCAGTGCTATTTGCATTACACAACATTTTTTATTTTCAGTCTGAATTTTGTTTTAATGAGGTTTTTTGTTAAATACTTCAATGGCGACTCTTCCGTGCCAAGTAATTCCAGATTAATTGCATTTGTTAAATGTTCTTTTCTTCTTCTTTTTAATTTCCTTGCATTCCAAGAAGGCGGCGTATTTTAAAATTAATGATATTTCCAAATCATTACATTTTACAAACTCGTGGGCGTATTTCAAATAATGAACCTAAATATATCCAAGTTTGGGTTTTCCTCACTAGCAGGGGGGAACGGGCGATGTTGCTGTACCGCACACTCTGTTGTAGCTGGTGGCTGATCTCAGTCTTGCAGTGACAACGTTAGGGAGCTCCCACGTGTTTTGTCTGGAGGTGGTGATCCAGCCCGGAGGTTCATCACCCAGGGCTGCCCCTGCGGGAAGGGGCTCGAGCGCATCCGGAGCAGGGAGCGGAGCTGGGGAAGGGGCTGGGGAACAGGGGCTGTGGGAGCGGCTGAGGGAGCTGGGGGTGTTGAGGCTGGAGAGGAGGAGGCTGAGGGGAGCCCTCATCCCTGTGTGCCCCTGCCTGAAAGGAGGGGGTGGTGAGGTGGGGGCTGGGCTCTGCTCCCCAGTGCCAGGGGATGGCAGGAGAGGAAATGGCCTGGAGTTGCCCCAGGGCAGGGTCAGACTGGGCATGAGGAAACATTTCTTCCCTGAAAGGGTTCTCAGCGCTGGCGGAGGCTCCATCCCTGGAGGGGTGTCAAAGCTGGGCAGATGTGATGTTCAGAGACAGGGTTTAGTTGTGACCTGGCAGTGCTGGGTTAAGGGTTGGACTCCATGATCTTTACCAACCTAAACCTGGGAAAAGGCCTTTGCCAGCCTGAACGCTGCTGTGGTTCTGTGATTCTGTGCTGCAAAATGTGGCACGTTCGCTTGTGTTGGGGTCGCTGCTCCAGAGAAACAAGGTGCAGGGCAACGCTGCCACTGCATCTGGATGCAGAGTCTTGGGCTGATCTTTTGGTGATATTCCACCTGCACAGGCTGGGATGGTGGTGGCTCCCATGGCTTCTCCCTGTGGAGCGGCTTCCTGGGGAGGGGGCTCAGCCCTCCACCAGCTGCCCACGGGTTCAGCTGTCATCCCAGCCCCGTCGCAGGGTGAAGGAGATGGAGAAGACAGGTGGTGGTGACTCTCCAGGAGTTTTTTAACATGCTGCTGTCCCATCAAACTGGAAGAGGGGCCAAGAAAGCCTGCAGAATAGGTAAATCTGCCACAGGAAAGGTCCATCATTAACCAACTGCGTCCATAATGAAATTCCAGGAAAACAAGCACAACTCAGGCAAAATACATATTCCTTTCCAGCCAATATTATCGTTACCCAGTGTGACAGCACACAAGATGATGACTGGTACACCGTGATGTGTAAACACCCCCCCTCCCAGCAACACAGGTCAGCTGCATGCTGGTGCTCTGCAAGTACAGGGGGGAGGAACCTGATCCTTGAGGGCTCTCTAACCTGCCAGGTAAAAGCAGAACAGCACTCAGCAGGCTGAGTTTGAATCTCTACAAATTAAAAAAAACAAACGAACAAACAAACAAAACAGCAGAGGGAAAAGAGATAAAATTGCAGTGCAGATAATATTGACTAATTAACTGCTGGGACAATTTGCATGAGACCGCTCCTCGAAGATTCCATGTCAAGAGTGACAGCCCAAGAGATGTGCTCTGGCTCCCACGCAGGAACAGGGCTCAGCAGGGGTTACCAGGACAGACAGTGCAGCAGTCAATGCCCACAACCTGACCAGGTGTTCACAGGCCATTGTGGCTTCAAGAAAATAGTTATAGTCGGTCCAGAAACAGAGTTCGAGGCTCTGGCCGCTGTTGGCCGCATTTCCTAGGGAAAAGAGGTTTATGTTCTTTCCTTGCAGCCTGGTTCCCCATCCACACTCCTGCATGAGAAAGGCCTGAGGGAGAGAGCAAACCAGGGAGCATCCCAGGAGGTGGGGATCCCTGCCAGCCAGGAAGCAGAGTGCCTGGGAGCATCCCAGGCCCGTGGACTGAGAGGCAATGGGCAGCTGAGAAACCCACAGCAGAATAAATAAGCTTAATTTAAAGAAACAACCACAGGTGAGTTACCTATGAGTGTGGAAATGTGCATCCAGGTGATGAACTTCAGGGAAGGGTTATCTTCCAGGGCCCAGCACAGGGAAAGCCTGCTCCTCTGTGCAGAAGTTGCTCACAAGCAGGGGATTCATCCCTGCTGGGAGACTCTTAATGAGATTTCATATAATGAGCCAGGCTTTCTCGCTCATTATTAAAAAATCTTCCCGCAGCGTCAGGCAGCCACGATGCCTGGGAGCCGACAGACTGGATGGGCACTTTCCTGAGCAGGAGGATGAAGGCTTTGTTCATGTGAGAGCAGGGTTCTTCCTTTGCTTCCAAGGCTACGTTGTGCATTTTAGTTCACATGTGCTTTGTGCTGAGTAACTGAGTAGCTCGGCTGCTGTGAGCGTGCTGCTCTCCTGTCCCTGCACGGCGGCTGTGCTGCATCTGCTGTTACTGCTGGGGCAGAAGAGCTCTCCTGTGCTTTACTGCCTGCCCTGGGTGACAGCCCTCCCAGGACAGAGAGGACCAGTCCTGTGCCCCTCAGGGATGAAGGGCCAGGCTAGAATTGGATAAAACCTGTGAGAAATTGGAGCCCAGTCCGCATTCGCCCCTTGTACTCTCTTACACCCTGCTTGGCTCTGTGCGCTCTGGGGTTAAAACACCTCTAGAGGTTTTAAAGAGGGGAAAAAAGGCATGCAAACAAGCAAGCAAAAGCAGCCCAAGCATCTTGAAGCTGAACTGCTTTCTGAAGGCAGAGGTTTCGGTACCACCCCCCATGCATCAGGGCATCAGAGGCTCGCAAGGAGCATCAGCTGCCGCTGTCCCCCTGCACCCATCACCCACACCAGCCCGAAGCCTCATGCCAAGGTGCACACGGTGGCTCTTCGCTTACAGCATTAATTGCTTGGGTTTGACCTCTCCTCTTTAGCAGGATGCCATGGTATTTAGTGATCACAGCAGGCACGGAAGCACAGACTGGCTCTCCTAAACCTCTGGGTCTGGCAGAGCTCCTGCGTACGGGAGCGCAAGAAGGCAGATGGAATACTGCAGTATTTCCCTTCCATTGGCACCTCCATGGGGTCCGACCATTTATATGCTGTTCACTCAGCATAATTACAAACCAAACAGGGTGAGGACACTGTAATAAGCCTTTGTTGATTTTCACCAGCCTGTGTTCTGCACACACCCAGTCTTTCCAGTTTTGTTGCTTTGCTGCTTCAAGGTAAAGTTTCCCCTGGGAGCTGCAGCCGTGCGGTGTTGCCCGGGCAGCCTGTGATGCACAGACCTGCACGAGGCGCAGTGTGCATGTCCCACCCTGTGGACAGGCACTTGCTCCCTCTGCATCAGAAGGACTGGGATCTCACAAGAGATACCCACAACAGGGCAAGCAGAGTGACCCTGCAGGCTGTTCGCTGCAGGTGGTGCAAGAGTCCTGCCCCGCCTTCAACTCCCAAGCTAAAGCACATAGGTGAACGCAGCAGGAGGTGTGCAGACCCCCTGCTTCCACCTGGATGGTTTACTCACCCTGGGGGGCAGAGGTGAGGTGGTATTTTCTGGGAAGAGCAGGGGAAGGAGCAGAAAGTCAAGCTGCCCTCGTGCCAGAACAGCCTGGGACCCCATGCTGCCCAGCGCCCAGCAGGTGACACGTTCATAAGGATGCAGGAACACACAGTGATGTTACAGGATGCTGCTGCAGCCACCATCACATCCACCTGCCCTGGCACTCTGCAAGGTCTTCTCCATGCTGCAGGGGTCTCCTGGGAGCCAGAGGAGAGCTGTGGGTTACCAGGTCAGGACAACCTCTGCAGTCTCCCAAATAACATTTCCAATGGGACAGCAAAGTTCATCATGAGCTCTTGCCATGATCTTCCTGGTATGAGGTTTTCTTGGATCCAGAGATGAGAGCGAGAGAGGTATTTTTAAAAGCAAAGACTCCTTCAATCTTTACTTTTACTCTTTCCCTCTATCTGGATAACCTTTGACACATAAAAAATTATAGTTTTTGTCATTCTAGACTTTTTAATGTACTGTAGCTTCTTTAATCATAGAATTATTTGATCATAAGGTTGGAAGAGACCTCTGAGATCACCGAGTCCAACCATGCCTGTCTCCTTACTAAACCCTGTCCCTAAGGAACTCATCCACCACCTTTTAAACACCTCCAGGGATGGCGACTCCACCCCCTCCCTGGGCAACTGTGCCAATCCCTGACCACTCTTTCAGGGAAGAAATTCTTCCCAATGTCCAGTCTAAACCTCCCCTGGGGCAACTTGCAACCATTTCCTCTCGTCCCATCACTGTCACTTGTGAGAAGAGCCCAGGACCCACCCTGTCACAGCCTCCTTTCAGGCAGTTGTAGACAGGGATGAGGTCTCCCTTCAGCCTCCTCTTCTCCAAGCTAAACAACCCTAACTCCCTTAGCTGCTCCTCACAGGGCTCATTCTCCAGCCCCTCTCCAGCCTTGTTACCCTTCTCTGGACACGCTCCAGCCCCTCAATGCCCTTCCTGCAGTGAGGGCCCAAACCTGACCCCAGCACTCGAGGTGCCCTCACCAGTGCTGAGCACAGGGGCACAATCACCCCCCTGCTCCTGCTGCCCATGCTGGGTCTGATTCAGGCCAATGATAGTTGGGAGTCAGAACTCCACCCCTGCCATGGTGCCACTGATGCTGGGTGCTGTCTGACGGCACAGACTAAGCCCATCCATGGAGGACCTATTGGGAAAGCAGTTTTTCCCTTTCAGGAGCTACTGCTTCCAGCAGCAGCTGTACTCCATTTTCAGGAGCATGAAATTAATTATTAATCTCACTGCTGGAAGATCCAGGATTCTGTTCCTTCTTCTGTTCCTTATCCCATTCTCAGTCTCTCCTTCGATATTTTTCCCATGCACCCCCGAATGATTTCATGCCCAGGCAGCGCTCCACTTGCAGTCACGCATAGGGGAATGTTGAACACCTTCCTTCTGTTCATGTTAGGGTCTTTTCTCACACCTGTAGCAATTCCGTGTGCCCGGAGGCACTCACACTGCACCTCATTGTGTGCTGAACAGTCCAGGCAGGCTCAGCTGGGTAACAGGGCTGAGCTGACCTGTAGGCTGGAAGTGTGGGCACCTTCCTTACAGAACCTCCTATTCTCACACAGCCTCCCAGTCTTTGCTGGCACAGACAAAGCCTTGGCTTGTCCCGGCTTTGTGCCCAGGAGGAGGAGCAGGAGGGTTCCCAGCACCCAGGGCCGTGTTGCAGGGTGGCTGGTGGTCACGAGAGCCCACTGTGACCACTGCAGCCCCCATAGACAATGGCCACATGACAGCCTCTGGCCGCAACGTCGAGAACTGGAGCGCGGCATTGGAGAACCAACACCCTCTGGACTTTCAAAACCAGAGCTCTTGTCTTGTAAGCACCAGTTCAGCCTGGTGAGTTGGATCTTTTAACAGATCTGCATAACGGAAATCACCCAAAAGCTGCTCTGGAACTGAGCTCCTCACGCCTCCGCTCACCCGGGAAGGCAGCTCTTCGTGGCCGGGGGACTGACTTGCACTCCAGTTCTCCAGAATATGTTCCTCACTCAGGAGACCTTCAGTCCAACGCAGCTGCTCCCTTGGGCAGCACTGTCACAAGGGAGGCTCAGTGAAAGCCCTGTGACAAGGGAGGAGTTTTCTTCAATCCAAGAGCAGGACGAAAGGCTGCAACGTTGGAAAAAAAAAAAAAAAGAAAAAATATGTAATGATGAAAGGGAAATCTCTGCCACCCTGTAACCTGTTGAGTGATTCCCAAAGGTCAGACATTACTACAACATTATTTCTTTAAAGAAGCAGACACTGTGACAAACTCTTTTGCAGGTTCTGGAGAAAGAAGGCAGAATTTTGCATCTCTATTATGCACACATTATGCAAATATGAGAGGATAAAGGGCAGAGATTGTTAAGCTGAAGAGATATATAGGAAAGATGACCTTTGCTATGCTTCCACCGCATGCAATAATGTTATACAGCTAAAAAAAAAAAGAGCAGAACAGCAGTTGAATTAGAGACAGAAATGAAATGCAAGAGCTGCACTGGCAGACTACAGCATTGCTCCCCATCCATCTTCTAGGTTAATGATTCATAAGAGACCTGCGAAGGTCAAGGATTCTCTTAAGTGTCTCCTCTCTGCTTGAATCCCAAAGGAAGCAGAGAGAAAGATAATTTAGATGGTTACTTTTGTGGTAGGCTAATGAGATGTATTGGGAACTGGTACTGGGGGATGTGCAGGTGTGTTGGCTAAGAAACACCCCGAGAGCTCAGAGCAGGCGAGGATGCCAAGCAGAGCAGACAACTGAGCCCCCACATTAGGCTGCGATGCCTGGGTGCAGCAGGGAGGGAACAAAGGCACTTCACTGCATCTGCTCCTGCTGACTGGGTGCACACCAGCCGTGGTCCATGTTCAGCTTCGTTGGGAGGTCAAACACATCGTGGCTGCCCACGGCTCCAGTGAGAGTCACATGTCAGGAGGGTGCAGGGAAAATGGGTCATCATCCCTTTTCTCAGTCACAGCCCCTGGGATGAGAGCAGAGAGGGTGCTGGGGCAAAGCCCACGAGCATGGTTTCCTGCTGACAGAGGATCCTGCCACACTGGCAGAGCCGCTGCATGGGTGCGTGCGTGCACGGGACTTTCATCTCCTCATGGAAAACAACCATGCGGAGAGAGGTGCACATCCTGTGGGAAGCTCACAGGAAGGGGTGCAGCCTGTGTGTGAGGACTTGCCTGCAAGCCCAAACTGCCATCCTCACAGGCTTGAAAATAAACGCTAATCCTCAATGTGAACCTGAAAAAGCACATGTAAAACCTCTCCTGGGAAGACAGTGTGGGATCCGAGCAGACTGAGTTCACTGGTGAGTTAGAAGTGTTTGCAATTGTCATGATTTAAGGCTCCAGAAACAGATAATGTTCTATCAAGGTCAAGGATTTTGGATTACTGCTTCCATGGTTTCCCAGTTCAAACAGCACCCATACTCCCACAAGGTGAAACTGTGACTGCCTTTATTAAAGCAATTGTTCGAAAGTAAATCCTGTTTCCTGGTTTCCTAAGCAGGCAGAAATAGAAACAATCAGAAATAATTGCCTAGTAATCTTTTGCCTACACTGTTATTTTCTCATCCTCCAGAGTCTGAAACTGACTGTGAAAGAGACTTGGAGTCTTTGAGGCTTCCCCTGGGGACTGGACTGTGTTTAAGAGTACTGAATAGGGCAGTTCCCAGCTGTATCAACAAAACCACTCCTGCTCCAGGAGCAAAGACTGATCCCCCCTATGCATTGTGCAAGAGGACAGAATGACCCAAGCGTTTATATTTAAAGGTATCAAATGTTTGGGAACTTGCTGGTTTGCAAATTATGGCAGCAGGCACTTCCAGAACCCACTTCAGCATTTTGTTTCTTGATTTTCTAAAAAAAACAGATTATGGTGAGTGTCAGTGAGCCCAGAAACAAACAAACAAACAAACAAACAAAACCCCACAAGGTAGAAATTAAGTGAAAGAGTAATAAGGATCTGCAGAAATAAGGAATTTAGGCTGCAACCTAATGATGATCACAACCACAGCCAACGATCAAAGGTCTGGAGAACCCGTCCTGTAAGGAAAAGCTGCAGGAGCTAGGTCTTCTCTCCCTGGAGAGGCAAAGGCTCAGGGAGGATATGGTCACAGCATTCCAGTATTACACAAATGGCAGAGGTTTTCTCTTCACAGGGAGTTCCATGGAGAAGGCAAGGGGTGATGGGTACAAGTTGCACTAGGAGAGAGTGCATCTCAATGTAAGGAAGACATTTTTTTACAGTGAGAACCATAATTCACGGAAACAGCCTCCCCTGGGATGATGGAGTCCCCATCGCTGGAGGCTTCATCCTCTGGACTTGCTCCAACAGATCCATGTCCTTCCTGCTCTGAGGAATCAGATGCAGGACTGCAGGTGACACCTCTGAACTTGCCTATGAGGCATCGTGATGCTCAGCATGGAACTTTCAGAAGGTCCAAGGTCTGTTGGTGGCTGTAGGTGGGGTGGGAGTGTTTGCACTGGCCACTTCGAGATTTTCTCTTGACATCACATTTACAGCTACTTGGGCTTGTAAGCGATGGTCACTTGGTACCTGGACAGTTGCTCACCTGCTTGTGATCCTGATCAGGAAATACAAGAACACTGAGGGAATTAAATTATTTGCTCCTGTGTAATCTTCAAAAGCAACTATAACCACCCAAGGCATCCATCAACACGGATCCAAACAGAGGCTTCCATCCTCCAGAGAGTCCTGGCAGCGAGTGTTGGTGCTTCCCTGGGCAATGCTAGCACTGCAACGGGATGCGCTGTCCCCTCCCCAGCCATTCCTGCTGTGATCGCTCTCCTACGGAATTGTGCTGCGCAAGGAGAAAGTACCTGTGATACCTCACACCCCTGCGTTATTTTAAGGTCTCCCGTAACTGTTTGTGACACTTGGGCACAAGAGTCTATTAAACACCCAGAATGATCTTAAATGGTGCCTTTGCGTAAGTGGGATATAAAAAGGGGGGTGGGGGGGGAATTAAAAAGCATTTACTGAACACAGATCTACACCGTTTGTTTCACATCTGTTCAACAAACCTCATCCTATCAAGAACGATTAATGTTTAAGGGACATGAAAAATAAAAAGGCTGTAATAAATGGGCACCGCTAATAATTACCACTTAGGTTTGTGTTCTAGTAAATTAATGGCACGGCACAACGCTGAGCATTGCTCTGTAGTGCTGGCTTGTGCATGCTGAGCAGGGGCTTTACGACACTCGGCCCCTGATTCTGCACCTGATGAAGCAGCCAGCTCAGCGCCACGAGCGAGTCAAGGACAGGGCACTCTATAAGCACCTATCTAGGAAAGCAGCAGATTCAGTGTCTCATAATGAAATATTTACATTTTCCAAATCATTCCATCGAGTTTCTTTAGCAAAGGGTTCACAGAAGAGCAAACAATGCTCCTGTAACCCAAGAGCGATGGGGCTCCTTCCCAGTACACTAAAAGGGTTCCTAATTGGGGCTGGGGGGAATAAAGTGTTCCTTAAAATAGAACCATAGCAAATAATAATAATAATAATAATAATAATAATAATAATAATAATAATAATAATAATAATAATAATAATAATAATAAACCACACAGAAGATGTGAATCTTGGCAAGAAGCTTTGATAACACATCTAGTATTTAAAAAAAGCAAACCCTAAAAGTCTCTTTCCCTTGATTTTCCCATTTGCCAATAGCAACAGAAATCATGGCCCATCCTGAGGAGGTGGTGGCATCTGTGTTTTTGAGGGATGGGTCTCCAAAATCCGCCTTATTAAGATGAGCTTTGTGGACATGTTCTTTTCTTCAGTGAGGTTTTTAACACACTCTTCCACAGCAGCCTTGAGCTCAGACTGTGGGGACACGGCAGGTGACAAGGCAGTTGGAAGCTTTGTCAGCACCACTGGGTGCAGTGGCCAAGGGCTCCAGCTCAGACTGTTGCCTGGTTAGAGGTGGTGCAGGCTGGGGTTGGGAGCGGGGCCGGTGCTGTTTAACACCCTCATTGAGGCCCCGGGTGGTGGGACAAGGCGCACTGTGCTGCAGCTGGCAGGTGACAACTGCTCAGGAAAGAACAGATCACATATTCTTACTGCTTGTAAGAATGAAACAGTATGAAACAGTCACGGACTTTGGCACCCATACTGCTGCTTCCCTGACGCTGGGGCAAAGAGCATTCAGAAAAACAAAAGATACTTTGAAATGGGTACATTTTAGTTACATGAAAGCTAAATAATGATCTGGGTTTGCATCGTTTTTCAGATGCACAACCACATCCACCTGCCTGACAGCCGTCACTGACTGGAGCACCCAGAGACCACCCAGACCCATTATTTGCATCTGTGGTTGTTTCTGACAGCTGTTCCTGCAGCTGGATGCGAGCCCTGTGCAGGAGTCCTTACCTCCGTTGCATCTCCCACCTCTCTGCTTCCTAAATGCACGTTTTCATGTTCCTGTCTCTGACCTGGAACTTTACTGGCAAAATTCTGTCAAGAACGGAAAGGTTAATAGGGAAGACTTGCGCTCTGCTTAGGAAACCACAGCTCTTCTTTTTGCTGTTGACAGACTTTTAGCAGAGTGGCGAATGCTGCTGACAGGAGCATGAGAACATGGGTTCAGGTAATGACAGGCACAGGGAGGCTGGGCAGAGCTGTGCCAGACAAGCCGCTCTAAGTGTCGGTGAGGGAGATGATGCAACAGATCCTCCACAAACCGTTGCTGCCTTCCGTTATCCCATTAAAGAGAATTACTGCATCGAAAGCTGGTGAGCTCCTGTGCTGGGTGCCACGGTGGCACCCAACCCACTGCCCAGCTTTCCCACCTACACCCTGCTCCCCTTCCCATTCACAGCAGGCCATGCCTGCTCCAGGACGGGCTTTAATGAACCCAGTCACCCTTTTCATGCTCTGGGCAGCACAGTCCTGGGTAACAGTGCACCTGACAGCCACCCTGCCCTCCACAGAGCCGGGGTAGCTCACCGAGCCAGCAGGCCAGGTTCCAGACTTGCAGGCAGGTTGTGAAATTTTGAATTCAAAACCATACAAAATACCTTTTGAAGACTTATCTGTTTTTCTAAGGTGGAAACTGGAGGCTGATGGAGTGATGGCTTCCTGGATGACCTGGAATCCTACATCAGATGAGAAGGAAATTTAAGACGGCTTAAGAACTTTGAAATGAGTTCCAGGAAAAGCAGTGCAGAGGCTCTGAGACGTGAGTGCACAGCTCCCTTCCCCTACAAGACTGTCAGAAGAGATGGGGCAGGACCTGGCAGCAGGGAAGCAGTGGCCAAAGACGGAGCAATGACCAGCCCTGTCCTCCGAGCACAGCAGATGGCCATAAACTGCCAGAGTTTTGAAGGAAAAGATCAAGACATTGTGTTTTACCACTTACTCCAAAAGAACTCCAGCGACAGAGTGTGGTGTATTCAGAACAGCAGAGCATGAAGCTGGCCTTTGTATTTCCAACAGAAACTGGAGGTCATCAGAGGAAGTTTGTATGAAGCAAGCCATGGCAAAACAGGTCCCAGATTCAAGGTAGTCTTGGATCATGGATAATCAGATAATCACTGCTGCACTAACGATGATGGGAAAGAATGCGTTGATACTGATATAAAAGGCTCCAGTCACCTTACAATACCTCCCACCTCAGACCTGCACTTACATCAGTGATTTAATAACAAATAAATCATGATTCATTTGTTCTAGACAGCCTGGTGGAGAAAGATGGGGAAAAAACAAGGTATTTATTACGATCTGTGAGAACTACTACATAGTCATAGTAACGGCTGTGACATCTTCTTTCACGTCAGAAAGCTGCACTCACTGTGCTTAGTGAGGAGGTTATGAAGAGACACTTCTTCCCTGCCCTGGTTTCCAGTGGAAGCAGCTGCAATGCATCGTAGCAGCCTTAGCCAGAGCAAAAGTTACCTCCTTTCTTTTCTCCCTCCCTTTTCACACAGCCCAGGAACTTACAGGGTTTGTGCCTTGATTTCCCAGGCTCCCACGCATACTCAGGCAGAGCAGCTCCAGCCCTGGCCTTGGTCCCCTCAGATACCTTGGCTGGCTCTGGAAGCTCCTTAGAAGCCCTTGTGCTCGCTGCTCTGTCCTCTCTCGGACTCAGCATACCTGGAGGGCACAAAGCACTGGGACACAGACCGTGCCCAGTTCTTCCTTGGCTGCTCTGAAGTCCCATCATCTGCAAACGCCCAGTAACATCTGACTGCTTGCTTCTCCCACTCCCAGCCCACAACTTGCTGCAAGACTCCAAGGACCTCACTCCAGGAAGGCCAGGATCTCAGGAAAGATGTCTGATGTCTCAGTGCCCCAGCTGCAGCCATGGGAGGGCACTGCCCTGCCCTGCGAGCCAGGAAGCCTCACTGCTGCTGTATTTTGTACTCACCAGAGCTGCGAAAGCTCAAGGGAACAAGTCTATTCTTTTTCTCACTCCTAACACACGTTATCTCACTGCAACATGAATTCAGTCCCCCAGAGAGACCTCTCCATGAGGCCAGGATCTTGTACTTTACTCAAAAACTTTTCTCCTCCATCAGAAAATTTGCTTAAAATTTAAAACAATCAAGCAAACAAAAATAAAAAGAAAATAGAAAGAAAAGTCAGAAAAAATCAGAATATGTCGGTGTAGTGGAGAAGTTTTGTATACAAAATGAAAAACCATTCACGTAAGAGAGAAGTAATAGTGTTCACCCTCAAAAGGAAAATGAGCTTAAAGTACTTTAATAATGGCTGGATGCATAGAACCCTTGAACAAGATAAAAAGAATAAAAGCAGCATTGAAATCCAGAGCCATTTACTAATGGGCACCTTTTGTACAGCGTTGAACACCTCTGTGCTACAGTTTTATCAGAGCTGAACACAGGAGTACACATCTGTTTACCCTGTCTTTCTCTAGCATTTAATCTGGAAAAAAAAAGGGATTTGATGAGTGCTAAACATGATAAAAATGAGGGGGAAACAATGGGAAAAGACACCCCAAGCAGAGAGCAGATCCGAGAAGCAATGACAATTTTCTACCATTCCAAACAACGCTGGGCTGGATCTGAGTGGAAATCCCAGCCTCTCTGACAAAACAGGACATAAAAATGAAAGATAAAATAACAGCCCACAGATTCCGAAATTGCCCCTCTCTCCGTAGTATTTGCTAACATTACTCACAGGCAAAGCAAAAGGGCAAAACCTAAAATAGCAGAATTTACTGAGCAGGCTTTCTGGACTGTAGGGAGAAACATCCCTCCCGGCACGATCAATGTGATCTGGAAACGCAGGCGGAGCAGAACTGCAGCCACGGCCAAACAACGCATTTGTGCAGAAAAGCAGCAGCAGCAGCCGGGAAGAAAACAAACCTGTTGGCACTGTTTGTTCCACGCGTGTCAGCCGGATCGAAACCAGCTCAGAGTCCCTTTGGCCAGTGTCACCGTGCCTGCAGCTCGTGGTGCCATAACGCGCTCTGCTCTCACAGCTCTGCAGAGAAGGGCTGGGTGCGAAACACAGTGGGCACTCAGAGGCACCTCTGCTCCCCTCTGCTCACCCCGAAGGGCCAGTGCCATCCCAGCAGGAGGGTGGTAAACACCGGCCCTGAGTAGGATAAAAACCCCCTTATTATTACCCTTCAGACTGTGAGCAATGGTGAGAATGAGTCCAGGGACCTACTGGGAATACAGAAATGGCCCTGTTTGCCTCGGAACGCGCATAGCACAGGGCTTGAGCCCATGTCATGTCATCACTTTGTCCAAACTTGCGCGTGACGTTTAAATTTGCATTTCAGACTATAGCAACAGGTCAAGAGGTAAGAAATAATACTAAATAAATCGATTTTAGGCAGTTTTTACATGTAAGTTTAACTGCTATGACTTGCGTTATGGTTTCCATGGAAAGTTTTTTTCCTTTAAACCAATCAATCAATCAATCAGCCATAGGAAAGAGCCTCAAAGCAGCATTTGGCCTCTGCTCCTTTCCTATGCAAACCCAGACCCAGCTGAGGAGCAGGGAGGGTGAAAAATAGCGGTCAGCCAGAATATCTTTCTATATCTGAGAAGAAATAATGATGACGTTATAGATAAGTACAGACAGGGTGACCTCTGAAGGGATGGAGCATTTATTCCACTTACAATGAACTTTAAGGAATATTTTTGGTTGTTCAATATTTCAGCTATGATTTTTCCTCTAAAAGAGAAAAAACAGACAAAGAAAACCAGACTGTTCTTCCTGTAACTGTTCCATCTCCACAACTGCTTAAACTACTAGAGAGTGCCCAGAGGTGCCACAAAGCTGGGGAAGGGTCTGGAGGGGAGGTGTGTGAGGAGGGGCTGAGGTCACTGGGTCTGTTCAGCCTGGAGGAGAAGACACTGAGAGGGGATCTCAGAGCTGTTCGCTGCCTTCTCACAAGGGAGGGGGTGACACAGGTGCTGAGCTCTTCTCCCTGGTGACCTGTGCTGGGACCCGAGGGACTGGCAGGGAGATGCCAGGGCAGGGTCAGGTTGGGCATTAGGAAGAGGTTCTTCCCCCAGCGGGGGGTGCAGCACTGGCACAGCTCCCCAGGGCAGCAGTCCCGGCACCGAGTCTGCCAGCATTGCAGCAGCATTTGGCCAATGCCCTCAGTGCCACGGGGTGAGTGTTGGGAGTGCCCTGTGCAGGGACAGGAGCTGGGCTCAGTGGTCCCCGTGGGTCCCTTCCAACTCAGGACATTCTGTGATTCTATGACTCTAAATTCAGATGACAATCACAGAATTACAGAATCATTTAGGTCACAAAAGACACTTAAGATCATGAAGTCCAACCATAAACCCGACGCTGGCAAGTCAATACAAGTGTGTTATTTCAAACATAGCTCAAATATGCAGGAATGACCCCATCATTCACAGGAAGGAGTCCTTGCCTGAAACAGACGGATACAAATCCTTTCTATTGCATTTAAATTGCGAGCATTAGCTCAGGAGACGGTCACCTGCGCAGGGAAGTAAAACAATATATCTTAGTTTCTGAAGATGCTTCTCCTTACACACTGGCCTCACCCCTGCTCTTGAGATCACTCAAGTGAATGTGATGGCCTCAGCACTTTTAATGTTGCATGAGATTTCCTAGTCCAAAACTATCCACGAGCTCAGCAAAATTTTTAATGATTGTCATTCTCCATTTCATACAGGTTCAAGACAAAATTAAATTGAGTCTGAATTATTGTCTCCAGAGTCTGTTCAGGATGCGCTATAAGAGAACAGCAGGACATCCAAAGCCCACTGCTGCTTTGCCTGCATTTTGGTGTCTTCACAACTCAAAGCCTTTGCTTTCCACTTCTATCAATCTTCCATCTCTCTCAAGTGCTAAATTATTCCTATTCAAAAATGTCAATTAAACTGGTCAACTTTTTTGATGCTATTAGACAGCATTTCATATCTTTGCTGCCCTTTAATTTTATGAAATAGGAGAGAATAATCCTGCAAAACTAAAGCCCCTCCAGCCATAAGCGTATCTGTAAAGTAACCATTTTTAATGACATTACGTTGAAACAAAAACCTTTTTTCTCTTTTAGTAAACAGAAGGGAGATTATACTTGCACTACTTATGAAAAGAGCTACTAATGCAAAAATGAATTTATGACGACAAAGACGATAGGGAATGCACTAATTAGAAGTCTTTTAGGAATCAACATTGGCCAAAATTTCAAAAGTCACTTTAGCAGAAACTTATTTCTTAATTAGGCACCAGGATTTTGTGTTATTTTTCCTCTTTTGGTATTTTTAAGCAAGGAAGTGAACAAATACAGAGCAAACGGTCTACTGATACAGACTGGAACGGTCCCAATTAAGGCAATGAGCTCTTTCACAGCTGACGTAACTGGCACGATGCATGTGGCTCTGCTGGAGCCAGCACAGGGCCTTGAGTGCCGTCAGCTGGGACAGTCACTGGTTGTTCCTACTCACCTCCAGAAGCCTCTCCAGCAGTCATGGACACCACTGGGTTTTTGCCGACCCTCCTCATGGGATGCTTTCATGAGCTTCCAAGGCACTCGAGGGACACCGTCACGGCTGGACAGCCTTCAGAGCTCCTTGGCTGTCTGTGACCCAGCTGTGGTGCCAGGGGGCACAAGCACTGACAGCTGAATCCATGTGGACTTACAGCTGGGTGTCTTCTAAGCACTGGCAGATAGAATGTCACTGGGATTGTTCTTGACTGAAGCCGCCTATCCACTTTTCCTTTTAGATCCTTTTCCATCTCCTGGAGCAGGTAGAGAGGCTACATGAGGACACAGGACACAACAATATAGGATCCAGAAATGGAAAGGGAGAAACAGGGTGCAGGAGATGTCCTGTCTTTTCACACCCAGCCTCGTGCAGCTCCTGTGGAGTTTAGTCCACAAGGTGCTCACCAAGCTGTGAGATGTCCTTCCCACGGCCTGGAACCCAGAGCTTCCACAGCTGGCATCGGCTCTCCCTTTATCTTCTCTGGGGCACCATCAGACCTGAGCTGCTGGGATTTTATATCTTCAGAGCACGAGGCCCTGGTTGTTGTAAGACAAGCCTGACCACTAAGGTGTGGCTGCACTCCTAAGCTCAGTCCTGGGGGACCAACCAGAGCCAACTCAAACAGTGGGGTACAAACTGTGCCTCTCTGGACCTCTCCCCCACCCTGACACTCCCCCTGCCAGGCTTCTGGGCAAGCCAGGCTGAGGCAGTGAGGCAGATGGGACCCCAAACCTTCCTCTACAGCCTGGCTTTCCTCAAAAAAGCCTTTCTTTCAACACTTGGTGGATTTCCAGGCTTGCAGTCTGCTTAACAGAAGATGGACTGCGAGAGATGACAGAGGACGGATGCAGTGGCTGGTGGTCCCCCTTGTTTCAGCTCCAGGGACAGTGATCTCCTGTCCCTACAGCTCTGGCGAGGTGGCTGGGATGGGACCACAGAGCCTGTCACCTGCTCTGCCCTCTGCATTGCACACCTGGGACACAGCTGTGTCCCCACTCTGGGCTGGTGCCAGAGGCTGCTCCATGCCAGGTCCCCTGGGCTGCTGCAGGAGCACAGGAATGTGTCCTGTCCCACCAACGCTGCGCTGGCGGTGGCTGAGCAGAGGCCCAAAGAAAGCAATTTTGGCAGCTGGCCAGAAAGTGACAAAGAGAGGACGAGGGCATCAGCTGGAGACATGACAGCGGGAGCAGCAGGACAAGAAACAAAAACAGATCTTAGTTTTCCATAAATGCATTATAAAGTGAGGTGCTCACCCTGGATTCATGCAGTGGTGACCCAGGCCCAGGGAGCCACCCTTCCCTAGTCTGTCTTTCAATATGCACTTAATTAACCCTTGTTTGAGGAGTAGCACCGTGCCCACTGGCCTCCCCATCCCTGCTCGATCTCCAGGCAGTTTTGTGAGAGACTGAATTTTCCGTGCTATGTAAGCCCCAAGGCACTTCCATCTCTTTGCTGTGGGTGTGGGTCCGTGGATAATGGCACACAAACCATTTGCAGCCCAGAAAGCCAATCCTGGGCTGCATCCAGAGCAGAATGATCAGCAGAGGGGAGAGGGAATTCTGCCCCTCTGCTCCGCTCTGGTGAGACCCCACCTGGAGCCCCATGTCCAGTGCTGGAGTCCTGAGCACAGGAAGGACCTGGAGCTGTTGGAGTGAGTCCAGGGGAGGCCACAGAGATGATCCAAGGGCTGGAGCCCCTCTGCTGTGAGGCCAGGCTGGGAGAGCTGGGGTTGTTCAGCCTGGAGAGGAGAAGGTTCCTTAGAGCAACCTCCCAGTACAGAAAGGGGCTTATAAGAAAGGTGAGGAAAGACTTTTTGGCAGGGCCTGTAGCAATAGGAAAAGGTGTGGTGGTTTTAAACTGAAAGAGGAAAGGTTTAAACTAGATCTAAATGTGTTGCAGTGAGGGTGGGGAGGCCCTGGCCCAGGGTGCCCAGAGCAGTGGTGGCTGCCCCATCCCTGGAGGTCTTCAAGGCCAGGTTGGATGGGGCTTGGAGTCCTCTGACCAAGTTGGTAATATCCCTGTTCACTGCAGGGTGTTGGACTGGATGGGCTTTGGGGTCCCTTCCAATCCAACCCGCTCTAGGATTCTGGAACTCTCTTTCTGGGTCCATTTATTGTGAAACTGGGTGATGTCAACATGAAAGGGCTTGTCCACAGTTTGGAGCACCACTTGTTGCAGTGGCTCTCCGTAGACAAGACAGCCCTGAAGGGAAGCATCCCCTCACGTTCCAGTTACTTTTACTCAGGTAGTAAGTCCTGCTTCGGTTTTAATTCTTTTTCTTTTTCCCTCTGAAATGCTCCCGTATGGAGTATCCTCAGCAGAGGCAACACATCATCAGCGATCTCCGTGGGTAAGAGCTTTTACAAAGACATCAGGCTTAATATCAGTAGCAGAGAGATATTCATAGCAATAAATCCATGAGCACTTAAACCAAGGATTATTTTGATCTGACTGAGATGCTGATTTTTTTAAAAATTATTTTTTAACAACAAATCCAGAGAATGATGTCATCACTGACCAGGAGTCCTACAGGTAGAGAAAGCTGGAAAATCCAAGAAGGTAATATATGGGAACAAACACAGCACAACAAGCCAGCTGATTAATGGCTAGTTCTGAAGGGCAGTGACTGGAAACTAAAACCTGTATTCATGGAACTGCCCGTGTTTTTGTAACTCCTCATGCTCTGCAGAGCATCTGGTCAGAAGCCCTTCTTGCACCAGTCCAGTCTGTGGCTCCAGCAGGGCCAAAGCCCAGGAGCCTGTGGGGGCCAAAGCCTCACCTTGAGCCTGGACTCACTCCAAAGTCAGCCCGGAGTGGAATGGAGGGCTGGACCAGCGACCTCCAAGGGTTCTCCTGGCCTTGATAACTCCTTTGTAGTATTTTTTCTTCAATGAATAGAACACAGTCAGAGAAAAAAAAATCCTGGAGAATGAAAGTAATAAATCAGTATATTATTATAGAACAGAGCAGAATAGAACGGGATAGAATGGGATATTTCAGTTGGAAGAGACCTGCACCAACCACCTCATCCATCTGCCTGACCGCTTCAAGGCTGATCAAAAGTTAAAGCCTACTAAAGGGCACCATCCAATATCCTTAATGTTTCCTTCTGATATGATTTCTGCCCCAGCTCAGTTTGCCCTCAGCACAGCACCCCCATCACACAAAGCTGTGCAAGACTGAGAGCGCTGTCTGAACCCAAAGCAATGGACACTGGTGGCCACTCCTGGAAACAGGAACGCTTTATCTTGTGCACCAAGAGATGCGTTGGGTTTGTGCAGAGATTGAACAGCAGCTTAGCGAGCATTCAAGGGATCCTTCTGAAGTTTCTCAAAGTACTTTGCATTTGTTTTAAGTTATTGAAGTTCAGCTTTGTCCCTGAGATCACATTCATTTCTGTGTAGTCAGGCTTTACTCCAGCTGGCTGCCTTTATGTGATCCTCCTTTACGGACATAAACAGGAACCTCCGTTTCTGTGGAACGATCCTGCGCAAAGATGTAAGCGTCTGCTGCAGGTCAGCACCCACCTGTTTCAAACCCATCAAATCAGGCGAGGGAAGAACAAACTGGGTCTTCTCAGTTGAGAAGTCCCCAAATTACCTAACAGCTACGAGTTGGGAGAGTTTGAATACAGAAAAAGAGCAAGATAAGCCTTGAATAAGAAACTCACACCCTGCAGCCAAGCGACTTGGCCATTTGCCACCGATGTGACACTTCCAAATGGCAAAACCTTACACCCAGGAGATCCAGCAAGTGCTGAACATCCATTAGTTATCCCCACCTGCTCCTGTGCACCCACTGCACGCTCTTTCCCACCATGATGGGGTTAATTGCATGGTTCGGGTCAGAAGCACCGCAGTGGTTGCTGTGCCAGGAGGTGCAGCAGGCCGGGTCCCCTCCACATGAGGACAGTGTGGTGGTTCCCCAGGTGAAGCCATGTTCCTCTGTTGCCGTGGGACTGGCTCCAGGGGCTGCCTAAAGCTGAGAGAAAGCTCATCACTGCCTCGGGGACAAAATCTGCAAGGGTTTTCTTTGCTCCAGGACAGAAACATCAAGCAGGGCAGTGGCAGTGAGGTGCCTGCAGCCACCCATCACTGAGACCAACGGTTGAAAACGTGCTCAGCTGCCTCACGGGTTATAGAACCATGGAATGGTTT
>VWPV01005856.1:0-13945 GCA_013389885.1 Geococcyx californianus
GTAGGGGTAGGAGTTGGACTCGAAGATGCTTTTGGGACCCTTCCAACTTGAGTAATTCTATGGTTCTGTGATTCTATGACTTCACTGAGGCCAAGACTAATGGCTGTTTTCCAGGGAGCTGGCAAGGATAGGCATATGAGACCAGAAGGGTTAGTTAGAATTGGAGAGCCAAGAAATGCTTTTGGTCCACATAGATGAACTGCTGATAAATGATAAGAGCATTTTGCCTCATGCTTTCCCTTATTAAAAGCATTAGCAGCTGCAAAGCAAAGACCTTAATTTTAATCAGCCCACTCTGGATTTGCCACAGAATCTGACTTTAACTTTGCACAGCTCAACCAAGCAAAGTGAGACTAAACTGATTTCTTTTGGGGAAGGTTATTGAGCCATTGTTCATTGTTTTCTATTTATGCCTTTTAATTCAATCCCCTAGATTCAGCATGCAGCATTTTAGACTAATAATATAAAATAATATTTCTATAATTGTATTACTTTCTATTATGCTGGACTCTCTTATCCAGTCTAATAGAACTGCATAAACATGATCCAATATTACAGTTGCATACAGTTGTTGCACCAAAAACAGAAAAAAAAAGTATGCTAATCCCTGACTGATGAATTGTCTTTTAGAGGGTGTGAAAGATAAGATAGTGATTCAAAAATTAAGTTAAAAAGATGTCTTACCTGGTTAGAAAATTGGAACCTAGCTTGCTAACAGTAAAAATTGAGTGTCTGCTGTTGCTGAAGCATAAAACTTACATTTTAATCATGGAGAAAAGAACTTAGAATCTACAGCAAATATGGGAGTCTTGTGGGAAAAGGAATCTTGTGTAATCGCTTTTTCAGAGCAGTGTACTTAACTAGTGAAAAAATACACACCTCCCAAAATGAAAAAGAGAATATCCAGTATGACCTCAAAATTCAGCAGAGGTTATGCTGACTGACGTGCTGCGTGCTCAGTGTCCTGCTTTTGACTTGATGGTGTGCAATTACCATGTCCCGGCACAGACTGGTCCTTGTTCTGAGAGAAAGGAAGAAGGGCCAATGCTGGCACAAGGTCAGTTGAGAAATCTTCCTAGCAGTCAACATCATTTCAAATGGGAGGAGCTGTGGTTGTTAAGGCATCACAGCACAAAATCATCTCTATAAACAAGATCTTTACCTGAGCTGCCCCATAACACTTAACTAAGCAGATGCAACCTTGTAACTATGTGGCTCTAATCAGAAAGCTAAAATTGGCTGCTGTTTTGATAATTATTACTCCTATTGTTTCCCAGTGTGCCTCTGCCATTAGTAGTGACTTAAGGGGTAATCTGTGAGGTTGAAAGCATGGTGTGTGGATGTTGCAGGATTTTGTAGCCTCCAAGAGATCTTGTTAGAGCTTGGAGAAGAAACATGCAGTCTGCTTATGTCTTTGAACAGTAGGTGGAGGAACAAGTAGATGGACACAGAGCCTGTTTGTGATCATCAAGTCTGAGTATATTTGCCTGCAAGGCTGTGCCAGGTGCAAACAAAATCCACATGTTCTTTGTGATTCTGCATTTGAGAGCCTCTGTTTTTTATTTTTATTTTTTTTTACGTGAGCCTGCTTAGCTGAGTCATACTACTGTTCACTTTGGGACACTTTGGCACACAGGAAGGTCATGTGAGTTATTCCAGTGGCAGCTGGTAGTCACATGTGTTGCCACAGCCAACTATCTAAGTATTAAAAGAAGTCTGAAATAATGCAAAGTAAAACATATTAAATGCAATGGCAAATAGGAGCAGCAGGAAAATCTATATTTTATAATCAGGAAACTTCTCCTGGGCAGAAATAGCAGCACATCTTGAAAATAGTCAGTTTTATTACATTTTATTTCTAAACCTAAGAAAACTCTCATTTGTTGGCACTGCTGAGATCAAGGACAGTGCAAGAGTTCAAGGGGTAGTGCAGAGCTGGTTTGTATTTCCAGGAGGGATACTGGAACTGGTGAAGGTAAACTGTGATTCTACCCCAGCAGTGTTCGATTGTCTCCAGGTTACTGTGGGATGTGCAGCAAGAGATGTTTGCTGTTTCTGCCTCTCCCCGTACAGTATGCAGAAGATCATTCACTATATAGGGGTACGGGGGGTATTTTGACTTTATTATAGCTCATCAGTTTCAAATATAATTTATTTTCTTACACGTCACCACTTTTTTTGAGGGATACTGGGTTTTGTACACAGAAGGACTTTTTTGGGGACTAGGTAATGCAGAATGGGCAGGGGGTTAGCTCAACATAAAAGAGAGAAGTTCAGGCCTGCAGTGTATAGCTGTTACGTTTCTTCTCCAAGGCATGCTAGCATTTCTCATCTAGATTTGGCTTCTATCTTCTTAACATAAGAAATACAGTGAAAATCAAAAGTGAAATCAAGTGAAGATACTGGGCATCACATTTGAAGGTGAAGGCTACTAGAGTTTTCTTAAAAGCTCGACCTGACTGTGAGTCAGCTATTGGCAGCAGCAAACGGATATTGACAACCCATGACATTCTCTCCCGCTAATGAGGTTTTGTCTGAAATTTTTAGATTTCAGGTGTGAAACCAATAGCAGGTTTTATAAAAAGCAGAATCAGTTATAGGTGACTTAGGGTACTTATCATACTCACTCTGCCTTTGACAAGTAATTCAGTGACCCTGTTTCATCTAGATGAGACCACATTTTAAGGAACTTTAAGAAATTTTCCTTCAATTTGAGCTCAGTGCATATTCAGAAAAGGGCAGATCTAGCTTCTTATCAGCAAAGGTAATGGCTTCATCTTCCATCCTGGAAATGGTTTTACATTACTAGAATATCAGTCATAGCCAGCTGCATTGCTGACCTGTAATTGTAATGTGGCTTAGGGCATTGAAAAAATGAAATGTAACTGTATGGTAAGTGGATAGTCTGGAAAATAAGCAAATGCAGAAACAATTTATATACCGCTTCACTCACATTGTCGAAAAAGTTCTAGCAAAGGGGAAGTTTGGAACTGCCCCTAATACACAAAAAATTCCATCTGCTGAAATCTTTGTCTTAATTAGAGAAGAAATATACAGGAAATAGGATTTTTGAACTCAAACAACTACTTCTAAAGACCATTACATGAGTTGATGACTTGTGAATAAGTGAGAATGTTCAGTAAATGACCCGGCCCAAAGTTCCCAGAGTTGTTTTTTCTTAAACTGCTATGAATTGCTTCAGAAATCACCTCATTGTCCAGGTTTTTCTCACCTACTTCAGAGAGCTGAATATACTCAGAGCCTGCTTCATACCATGCAGAAGACTAGTTTTTACCAGTTAGCTTAATTGACTGAATAGATTTATAGAACAGTTGTCTACTTTTTGCGCTTTATACAAATTGAAAAAATAGTTCACTGTACAAAATTGTGTCTTGGAGTAATGCGAAAATATTTGATGAACAGATCGAGTTTCCATTCATTATACCAATTTAACTTCTAGAAATGCATAATGGTCACTTTTCCTTGCCATCACTGCATGTGTGGTGGAAGCAAATAATGACAAAAGAGCCTCTTCCTGTGCAACGGAGAACAGCAGGGCTGAGAAGGACTTAGAGAGTTGTCTCTATTAAATTACAGAGCCCAGAAAATTTGCCCATTTGCTGTAAGAGAAGGGGCTATATTACATACTACAGCTATTTTTATTACATATATTTTATTACATATATTACATAATACAGCTTATTATAGAAGGACTTTATTTTCCCAAGAAAATGTGTATTTGTTGGCCTTCTTTTCGGAGCCATTAGCTTGACATTCAAAAACTTAGAGGTGTAAGGATTATATCTTGAAAAAGCTGAAATTGGATTTTAAATGTGGTTTGCATAGCAGTGCAACTGCACACTACTCTCATGCACCTGGAAAAAGGTTTTTTGACTTCATGTATGTATCTTGTATGCTATCTGACCCATTGTCACAATTTTTTAGGCTTTGTACTTCATTAGAGAAATCTACCATTAGAGAATCTACCAAAACCTCTAAATCGCGGCAGCTTTCCTAATAGAATCAAACTTCTGAGGATCTGGGTGATCAGTAATGATAAAACCAGCCTTCATATTAGTATTACACTTGATAAATTGCAGAGATCTAGGCTTCACTTACATTTGTCAACAGTGACTTTCCAGTGAAGTGCAAGGTATTTGAAAAATTACCTCTAATGTTTCAGGCTGGGGGGGAGTACTTTTTCAGAGTATTTCCCACATGCACCATTAAACCAACTGGGGAGAAAGGAAAGCAGGAGTACACTTGAGTCTCTAAAGGTAGGTTGAATAGCCACATGCCAAATTATTTAAGTTTTATTCCTGTGAGGCATGCCACATAATGATAAAGTGGTTTTGTTAATGATACGGTGAGCCACAAAAAAGTAAGAGTTTCTTTTCTTTAAAGCTGCCCTTTCTTGGCTGCTGTGTCTGTGACTGTCCTAGTTCTCATCTTGTTCCTTAATTCTTTTTGTGCTGTGGTGGATCCTGCCCATCGTCTCTCATACCCTCAATGATGTATCTACAAGACCTGCTGCTGCTCACCATTCTCTTTTTCCCTTTCTCTCTGCACCCTCCTGTCTCTCCTGCAGACACAGATGCCATCTAAGTGGTACATTAGTCACTTCTGTTGTGCTTCTGCACTGTTCCTTTTGTCCAACCTAAAACTCATTCTGGGGCTCCAACATTTTGCAATGGGGTGATTGGTACCTTGGAGTAAACACAGCTTTTCATTGTCCTTAAGGTCCTCTGCTTTTTCCTTTTTGGGGCATTAATCGCACTGTAACGGCTGTCCGTGGACTAAATGCAGATGTTTTCTGAGGGTGCTGTTCCAGGATAGGCACTTCCAGATGGTGACCTTTTCCATGTGTTTCTAGCATAATTTTTTGGTTGTTACAATTAGGAGATACGAATGCTACCCCAAAACCACTGGTTAACAAGAACAGAGAATGCAGTGAAATGTGATCTCTGTTGGGCAGAGCAGGCAAAATGTTGTCACTGCTAAATGGTGATTCTGGTGTTCTTTGAGTACTAGATGTAAACTGGAAAATATAATATGGAATTTAAATGGTAGAGTTAGATAGTAAGAGCTCAAACGTTACCTTTGCTGTTCTTGTTTTAGAACAAAGGGCTTTAGAACTCACAGAAGTGACAATCCTAAGCAAGATTATTTTTACCCATTTACAAGATTTTATCTCTATGGTACTTTCATTAAAAGTGAAAAAAACCCAGAGTGAAAACAAAACAAAAACTGTCATTGAATTACTGATCAAAATAAACCTCCTTTTGGAAGATGGTTATACCCAAATATGGATGGCAGAGCCAGTGAGATATTCCCCTGGCCTGGATGTGGTCCTCTGCAGTGACCCTAGACTTTGTCATAGGGTAGGATGTATTTTTCCCTCTACTCTTCTCAGCATCTGCTCCACACCTTCTGTAGCTATTAAATTGTCCCTTGGATTTTGGCTGTGAACCATGTTATCTTTCAGAAACTATTAGTTTCCCATGTCAGGATGAGCCTATCTCCTCTGTCACTTTTATCTTGTTATAATGTTGTCTCAGGAGGAGGGCAGGCATCTCCTGGATTTGTGGCAATTATTTCTGTATGATCCAAGTAGGGCATAAGGTAAAAATGTTAATGCATGTATTTCATCTCACTGATTTCTGAGAATGACAGAAGTTCAACAAATCTGGAGATCATTTCCAGTGAATGACTATGCTGGACCCTGATGTATTTAGTGTAGGTAATGTACTAGTACAGAAATTTACTTCACATTCCATCTTGTAATGGATAAAACCTACTGTTCTCCATCTGCATCCAAACATAAAAGATTCCTGAGGTAAGTTCAAGAGGGCACACAAAGAGAGCTGTTGACTATCGGGATAGAGCACAAACTGTGCACCACCACCACCACCACCCTCCCCCCCAAAAAAAAGAAAATAGAAAAAATGAATTATCTGTGGGTAGAGAACCATGTGCTGAATTACAGGAAAATATTTCTTTCTTACTCTAGGTCCTTCTTCAGTTATCAGCAATGATGATGACTCAGCCAGTCCCCTCCACCACATCTCAAATGGCAGTAACACTCCGTCTTCTTCTGAGGGGGGTCCTGATGCAGTTATCATTGGGATGACGAAGATCCCCGTCATCGAAAATCCCCAGTATTTTGGAATTACCAACAGTCAACTCAAGCCAGACACCTGTAAGTACAAACAACTGTATGTGTTTCAGTCACTTATTTTACCTGTGCAAGTGATGGGCCTCCTCAACAGAGCTAGAAGAACAAAATGCTCTGAATTCCTGGGAGTGGAAGTGTGGGCTTAAAATGTATACAATTTGCTAAAGGTACATGGAATGAACCGCTTTACGTCTGTCAAAGCCAAATTCAGCCCTTGCGATAAGTCAATGAAATCAGCCTGATCCATATTCCATCAAAGTCACTGGTAGCCTTTCCATTGATTTCAGTGGTCTTTGGCCGGTCCTGTGCACTGATTGTATTCTTGAGAGAAAACAAACCCTAGGTTAGAAGCAGAAGTCAGTATTGTTACATACACACTGCTTTTAAATTGATCATATTGGCAGTGAACATAAGCTAACTTTGAAATCTGAGTATTTATAAAGTTATAAGAATGATAAGGGTTAAAACTTCAGTTCTTTTCATTTCATTGTGTACTTCAACATCTGTAGCTGGGAGAGATGTTAACTGGGTGAAAGAGCAGAAGATTGCATGATGGACAATAAATGTCACATACAAATTCTTTCATGTTCAGTTAGAAGCAGGTAAAATGTGAAAAAATGTGAAGAGTTAAACATAATTAACTATCAATAGTTGAAAAAAAGTATCCTTAACTTCAGCTGCTATTTTTCAAATCTAATGTCAGTTTTAGAATTGGACATGTGAAATGTTGATTTTTGAAGTAGTGATTAGCAGTGCAGTAGATAACTGGAAAAGGATATTGCCATTCCTAGCAACTGCACTGCTTTCTATTTTTCATCAGTACATTAAGTTCTTAAAATGTTTCAGAGAACGTTGTTCCTGCCTCTTTTTTCTTGGATTTTTTTTGTGTGTACTTATGTTTCTGAAGTGTCACTGGAAGTCTGAACTGTTTCTCTGCCAAGTCACTTCAGATATTCCCAATATAGCTGTTGACCATTGGGCTTGCACCTAGGGGACGCTACATCCTATCTCCATCCTACACTGAATGATATCACTTCATAGCATAAACTGTATTTCTTACCACCAAGCTCAGAAACCTTTGCCTCCAACTTTGCAAAGCATAAGTGCTGTACTAGGAATCTTTCTTGACCTGTGCATGAGGGCATGCATGCATATGCATATGCATACACATGACTTCTAAGGCTGCAAAGACTGATACTGGAGTACCTAAGTATTTTGTAAATATTAATGCTTATCTACATCTAGATTGTTGTGCTAAGGACAATCCACAGAAGGATGTTCCTGCAAAGCAACAGAATGTCTTTTTCTCCCTTTTTATTGTACATCCCTGATGTTTGCTCTTACCATATCTTTTTTATGTGGCGATATTTTGTGATTAGAAATGCCTCATTATGTCTTCTACCAGAGAATATTTGAATAATCTGCCCTGACATATGCAGTGGAATGTGTAAGGTAATCACGGAACTGCTGATACTTGATTAGCACAAGAAAAGTGTTATACAGGTGCGTTCTGATTAGAACATTAATTCCTGTGTAGAGCAGAAGCTGCTAGGGAATCAGAAATGGACAACATGCATGCTAGAGCTCTCTAATGTTATATAAAAGGCCATGCTTTTAAATATGGGGCTACTGTACCTCAGTTCCCAGCTGTGTTAGACAACATTATAATTGTTTAAATAAACATCAGTGACTGCAGAGCATTAACTTTCAGCATTAACGTTGAAACAATATACGTGCTGTTCTGAGGAAAAATGCAAACTGTACCAAAACATAGAATTCTCTCACATTTAGTAAGCTGCACATTAAGTACAGATGCATTAAATCACAGCTGACTAGTGCTAAGTAGGTCCTGATCCTAAAAATACATAAGTTTATGTTTGGTTTTGTGTACTGAAACCTACATGATGTCAGGGAAATTAATCACAATATGTGAAGTTCAGTCGGTGCATAAAAGTTTGCAGGATGTCGCTCAAGACTTTCCTATGGTGCTCTGGGGAAGTCTGCATAGCCATGGTGGTTTCAGTCTGTAATTTGATTTCTTTAGCAGAGAGAATGAGGTAAACTGTGGCAGTGTATAAGAGAAGGCAAATTTCTGTTACCACTCTGACTACCTGTGCAATAAATAGTGGAATTCACATTGTCCCAGACAAAAATGGTTTTCTCATAAATAATTTTGTATACACTCTCTTTCTGTCTGTCCTGCTCACTTATTATTACAGAGCTGCACTTCCCCTATTTTAGCCTGCCAGCTTCCTCCTCCTGATGTGCATATCTGGTATTTATAAACCTCTAAGTTAAGTAGCTCTCATACCTTTTTCCTGTTTGCAAGAATGCCAGCTCCAGATGTCATCTGGTTTCTCCTCTCCAGCAAGATAATTAACATTTATGTTTATTTCCTATTTAGTCTAAGTTCCGTTGTCTGCTAGCATTAAACAGAGCAATAACTGACAGTTACGCTGAAAAAGATTCTTGTGTATTTAGGCCGTTGATCTGTGGAAGGAGATGAGACTTTGAGCTAGGTGAAACTGTATGCAGATTGTATTAATTTTTCACAGAAGCTGAAGGAGTACATCTGTTGTGAGTAGCAAGTTGAGTTTCTTCTGTTATCAGTGATATAGATAGTGAGATCGAATGCACTCTCAACAATTTTGCAGGTGACACCAAGCTTAGTGGTTCAGTTGTCATGCCAGAAGGACGGGGTGTCATCCAGAGGAAGCAGGACAAGCTGGAGAAGTGTGTCTATGTGAACTTCATGAGGTTCAACAGGGCCAAGTGCAAGGTCCTATAGCTGGGTCAGGGCAATCTGCAGTTTAATACATGCTGGAGAGTGACAAGATTGAGAGCAGTCCTGCGGAGAAGGGCTTGGGGATGCTGATTCTTGAGAAGCTCATCATGAGCCAGCAACTTGCACTTGCAGCCCAGAAGGCCAAACGTGTCCTGGGCTACATCGAAAGAAGCAGGTCAAGGGGGGCGATTCTTCCCCTCTGCTCTGCTCTTGTGAGACCCCACCTGGAATACTCTGTCCATTTATGGAATCCCCAACATTAGAAGGGTACAAAACTGTTGGAATGGGTCCAGAGGAGGGCCACGAAGATGATCAGAGAGCTGGTGAACCTCTGCTATGAGGACAGGCTGGGAGAGTTGGGATTGTTCAGCCTGGAGAAGAGAAATCTCCAGGTAGACCTCATAGCAGCCTTCCAGTACCTGAAGGAGGCACAGAAAGCTGGGGAGAAAGTTTTTACAAGGGGAAGTATCCTAAGATGAGGGGGGATGGCCTTAAACTGAAAGGCGGAAGATTCAGATTAGACACAGGGAAGAAATTCTTTACGATGAAGGTAATGAGACAGTTGAACAGGTTGCCCAGGGAAGATGTGGGTTCCCCCTCCCTGGAAGTGTTCAAGGCCAGGTTGGATGGGGCCTTGAGCAGCCTGGTCTGGTGGGAGGTGTCTGGTTGACCTTTAACATCCCTTCCAACCCAAACCATTCTATGATTCTATGATATTTTTTTGTTATTTTCGTAAGCCATATTTTGACTGTGGATAACCATTTCTGAATACAATGTGACAAGCTCGATTGCAGAGTATTAGAAGTTTATGTGTTTAAAAGAAAATCAAAAAGTTGATTGCGAACAGTTTTGTTTGAAGTTTCATTACTGTATCAGTAAAATGGTACTTTTGCTACCAAATGACTAACTCTCCAAGACTGATGTCTTCTAATGAGTCAATCTCAGGCTAAAAGTTACAGCACTTTCCTCTTCTTGAGAGACAGTTTTCAAGGTAGGAAAAGCAAACTGATGAATTCCAAGGACCAGTTGACTTCAGGGGTCAAGTTCCAGCCATCACTTACAAGGATTGAATTTCTGTCCAGGGTTTGGTACAAATTCTGATCTGTACCTTTAATTGACATAACCGTAGAAAATTAGTCTGCTTCCAACTGGCCGATAAATCCCACCCCCACTGCTCATCGTCATCTGAACTGCTCATTTTCCTTGCAGAAAACCTGGTGGTGCTAATTCTACACTTGGCTGTCTAACACCCTACCACGGCACTCCTGGTGTTTCCTTTCCCTGCTGTGTATCCTTGGTTGCTGCTGTCTAGTGGGCTCATCTATTACTCCAATATCTTGACTATCTCCACCTTGAAAGTTTACGGATTATGGTGCACAGATGTTTCAGACACACACCAGACATGGTTCCTTTTTGCGTGAAATCAAAAGATTTGTCAGCTCATATCTAACAGTGACAACTCTGATTTCAGAGGCATGAGAGTCTGCAACCTGGACATGGTGAAATGACTTAAGTCATTATAAACCACGTTGTGCTGTATTAGCCTCAGCCTGCAAACCTCTTGCCTGGGAATTGCCTGCAGTGTTCAGTTGTTGCTATTGAAAGTTGAGCCATAATTTTGTGATTTTGCACTTCACCAGGTGCAGAAACCTCTCATGGATGGCAAACCTTGCAAAGGTTTTGTCCCCTGAAATCAACTGGATTATGAAATATCTTGAGGGCATAGTTGCTAGCTGTTGCTAGATAGCTAGCTCCACTAATTTTATGATTTGTCACAGCCCCTAAGCTATTTTTTTTCTCATTAATACCATGACATATCAAAAATTAGTTGCCTGCATCTCTACACAGAAACTGTAGTTGCTAAAGTAGTCAACCAAGCCTACTAAACCTGTTGAAAGGGTATACAAGAAACAAAGCCATTTTCCTTGTGAACAGCTATGGACTTTCTTCTTTCATCGCGTAGATTGCAGCCTAGGGCTTGAATATATCAGCTGATTTCCATGATTAATGGTGGAAATGCAGTCGGTAGATAACATTGCTGTGTTGGTAGTAGCATGAAAAGCAAAACCTGAGGAGAGGGCATGCATAAAACATCAGTTGAAGTGCCCAAGTTTGAACTCTCTGAGCAGAACTTGAATAAGAAGCTTTGCATATTGAGGAATCAAATTGTTCTCTGAATGTCACCCCAGTAACCCCCACCCTCAAACCACAAATTCACTGTGGTTGTTTGGATGCAACTGAAAGGAAGGCTCGAACTTTGTCCTTTGATGGAAAGGCTGGTAAACTCCAGGTTTCAGGTCCCCTAGGTGGAGAAATAGCAGAGGCACTGACATCAGTTTGTGCTTCCTCTCTAATCTGTACTTGCAACTCACTCTATTTCATCCTAAAGATATTATCCGTAATGGAAAACAGCATAAAGGGCAGGCTTGTTGATTAGTCAGGGGCTGGTTTAGTGGCAAGATATTTTCAATAGCTGGCCACACATACTGCCACTGAGATTCAGATTATGTGAGGTGGATTGTGGCTTTCATATAGGAAATTCATGTATATTCGTGAGATAATCTTAATGTTTCATATGTATTTCTGCAGTTTGGTATTGTGTTCCTTCAAGTACTGGAGTGTGAATTTAGATGATAATTATTGTACTTCTATTTGGCCTCTCTTAGAGAAAGTCTGCAGCTGATTACAAGTTGGTAGAAATAATTTTTATAAATTAATTTTTGATTTATTTTGCTGATATGAAAAAATTAAAGTCTGTAGCTCCATTTCCACAGTAAAACTGCTAACTGTGTATGTGATGCTAATTTCGAAGGCAGAAATTTTGAGAGCATCTCTCTTCTATTCAATTTTGAACATTGAACTTTTCAATTTGTACTTAGGTATTCTCATTTGCATTTTAGAAATTGTTACACCATTTAGTTGAAGGTGATCTCAAACTTTTTCTGACTTGCCTTGTTCTTTAACTGGAGATTTCTTTTTAACGTATACATAGGCAGACTTTGGTTGTCCCCGTTGGACAGGAGCATTGCTGAAATGCTCTTCTGCAGTCTACCACCTCCTTAAGTGATATTTAAGGGAGAAAATAAATAGGAATGTTATTCTTGTCATTTTATCATTACTTCCTCAGCACAGGACTTTTCACTTTAAAGCTATAGGTCTTAGAGTCTGGTGGTAACGTCAGATTTCATTTTAGAATGAAAACAATGTGAAGAAAAGCTTGAGAATATGAGCCAAACTCCAGAAGGCTGAGGAAACGTGTTTCCTTGCTGGGTGCAAGGTATCTCACTGCAGATCAGGGACGTGAGAATCTGGTGATGCGAAAGCTGCAGGCAAAAAGGAAAATTCACCAAGATAGCCTCAGTGTTTCAGGGATCTGCCAGGCTTCTGACCCAGAGCAGCAGATTTGTTCATTTCCACGTGCTGCTTATCCTGTACATGCTGTGTCCTGTGGAAAGCAGCAGTGTGCAATAAGCAGACAGTCTTCATTTGAATTTATTTCCCACATGAAATAATGGCGTATTCCAGGTTGTATATGTCACCCTACCATCTCCTACAGTTTTGAGGAATGAGGGTGATTTTTGACACACACTACAGGGTAAAAAATTGACTGAATTGGTCCCTGTACCCAGATGGGGCACCCAAGAGAAACACTCTGTGAGCATTTGTGTCTATTCTGAAAGGCATTTATACCTGAGTGACCACAAAAGAAAGGCTGTCGTGTGGTTTCTTCACCAGCTAAGCCCTAAGTTTCAAATCAACTCCTGAAATTTGCAGAGCTGAAAATTTATATGCAGCTTGTTTTCCCATAAAAGACACCATGACCTCAAAAGCCAGAACACAGAGGAGCAGAGCTGATCAATACACACTGGCAGGAGAAACCTCACTGTCCTAGCTTAACTTGCCAATCTTGACAGTCATTGGTAGTTGGAATTCAGGGGCTGGGAGGCTTGACAGGACTCTTATTTAGTCGCCTTCAGATGCTGAAAACCAAAAAGCTTTAGATGCTGAAAGCCAAAAGGGAATGAAGTTGAGATTACAAGTAACGATATATATATTTACCACTTGTCTTGATCTTATTGTGTGCTTTGCTATGGAGATATTTTATTGTGTAAGTAAATGCATAAGAGAAATATTGACTGAATAAGTAGGTGGTGGTTCACATGGTTCACTAATGGTAAATTATGCCTTATGAATTTGGTGGTCTTCTGCAACGGGGACTACAACATTGATAGATAAGGGAAGAGTAGCTGGCATCGTCTACCTGGATTTATGCAAGGCATTTAGCACTGACCCCCATGACATTCTTGTCTCTAAATTGGAGACACATGGATCTGATGGATGGACAAGTTGATTAGTAAGGAATAAACTGTTGGTCTTGCTCAGAGAGCTGTGGTCAGAGGTTCAGTGCCCAAGCAGAGACTGTTGAAGGGTGGTGTTCCACTGGATTTGGTACTGGGACCAGTGTTGTTTAATGTCTTTGTTGGAGACAAGGTCAGTGGGATTGAGGTCACCCTCAGCAAGTTTAACAATTACACCAAGCTGCGTGGTGCAGTTGACACCCTGGAGGGAAGGGGTGCCATTCAGAGGGACCTTGACAGGCTTGAGAGGTGGGTCTGTGCATACTTCATGAAGTTAAACAAGATCAAGTGCAAGATCCTGCTTTTAGGTCAGGGCAATCCTAAGAACAATTACAGGTTGGGCGGAAAATGGATTGAGAGTAGTCCTGAAGAGAAGGGCTTGGCAGTGCTGATGGATGAGAAGCTCAACTTGAGCTGGCAGTGTGTGCTCGCAGCCCAGAAAGCCAACTGTATCCTGGGCTGCATCAAAAAAAGTGTAAACAATAGATTGAGGAATGGGGTTTGCCCCTCTACTCAACTCTCATGAGACTTCACCTGGAGAACTTCATTCAGTTCTGGAGTCATCAGCACAGGAAGGACGTGGATCTGTTAGAGCAAGTCCAGAGGAGGGTCACAAAGATGATCAGA
>VWPV01005857.1:0-28473 GCA_013389885.1 Geococcyx californianus
TATTAATATTAATATTATTATTATTAACATTTTTCCTTAAAATCTACCAAAATCGTAACAAAATGACCTGAAACATGAAAACAAAACATATCCTTCATTGTGTTAAACACACAGACCAGAAAGTATTGCTGGTGAGAAATCAAGAACTGTTCTCGGTGATCATCTTCTGCATCAAATTAAAGGAGACACTTTAGGTTATATATGCAATAAATTTTCACATGGCTGTGCTTCACGGAAGTGCAAAAACCTCATCAATATCAGCAACTTTACACAAAAAAATGCATTTGCATTCCACATATATGATATATCAGCAGTCCACAGGATAAACTGGTTACTATAAGCAAGATGAAAAATGCAATTTAGTCTCATTAGATAATGCTAGAATGTAAAGTTCCTTATACCTATTACAGAGTTAGAGATCACCCAAAGCAAGTGATCTTATAGTTAACACTATGTTCTTGCAGAAAAAAAGCCAATGAACTTCAAGAAGTTCACGGCCCAGGGCCATCTGTGCAGCAGGCTTTGGCTAGGAGCAGCCATACTGAATCAGATCACGAAAAACAATAGGTTTGCACTCCAAAACTCTGGACAGAATGAGGTTGCTGAGCTAAATAGATTATTCCTATTTCTTATTTGTATGAAAGTCTTGAACGCATGGTTTTAACAAAGTTTTCCAGATTTATATGCAGCTGGAAATAACCAAACCTCTCTGTGCATGAGGAAGTCAAACTGCTGAAGCTTCAGAGTCTGAAATAAAATGAGTGTGGGGACAAAAGGAAAAAAAGCTAGCAAAGTCTCCTATTAATCCTGAATGATGATGATTGCCACTGTTTCACTGAAATCCCGTTAGAATTTGACTTTATGGAAGCATTTTTCTCAAAAGTATTGTAATTGTTTCATACTTACAGTGTCTGAACTTAGAATTCCAAGTTTTAGGTGCTTGAAGCTAATCAGATAGCATCCTCAGTAAATTAAAAGATTGATACAAAGACGTCACTGAAACTTCCTCTGTCTTGTTCTCTTGAGATCATCTTTAAAGAAACATATGAGCAAAGGGGACATAAACAAACTCTGTATTTAGAGAATTTAAGAAGAGATTTGAGTTCAGATATCTGTTTAGTATGGAAGAAACATTTTCTTTGACTAATATTTCCTATAGAGATAAATAAGGGTTTGGGAAATCAAAGATAAATTAAAAGGAAAATAGCATGATATTCATTTTCTAATGAAAACAACAGATGGGTGCACTCAGATGAATTAATATACCACTGTAAAATTCCATATCTACATGAAAGAAAAAACAATTTATGTATTTCTGTATTACACTAGAATATTTTTCTATTGCAGTACCTCTAGAGGATCTCCTCAGGCTCTCTCAGACCTTTTAGTCAACATGTGAAATACAAAAATATCTGCAATAATTTCACACTGTACTGAGCTGAATTCCTCTTCTACTTGGTATTTCTTGCTCTAAAGTTTTCTTTGGCATTTGGGCTTTAGGAATCCAGCTTTGACTCCCATTTGACTTTGTGTCAGATGTGGGTTTGTATCCCTTTTCCTGATAGACATTATATTTTTTTATACCAGTCTTTCAAGTCTCATCTGGCAAGAGAGGTCCGTTGTGGGCATTCACTTGTTTATCTGTTAGGAAAACAGTGTGTTCGGTGCAGAATGGGGCAGAGGAACAGATTCAAAAGGGCATAGAGAATGCTTTGGTCTTTACCCTTAAAATCAGCCTTCAGGAATTCCAGAGCCCTAAGACTAGAGGGAAAGTCTGGAGCAAGGAATACTTACCATTGGTGGACAAGGAGCTTTTAAACGAAGTGGTCATGTGTAAGTCCATGAGGCCTGACAGGTTGCACCTGGGAGTGCTGACGGAGTTGGCTGTTGACACCATGAGATCACTGTTACTTATCTTTGAACGGTCTTGGCAACAAGGAGAGGTTCCCAAAGACTAGAAGATAGCAAATATCATTATCTTTGAGGAGGTCAAGAGGGAAGTTCTGATAAACTGTAGGTTGGACAACCTCACCTCAGTCTCTGGAAAGACAACTCAGAAAATTAATTTCCAAACACATGGAGACAAGAAGATCATTGGGAGTTGTCAAAATGGATTTGCAAAGGGGTAATCATACTTGAGAAGGCCATAGCCTTCTGCAATTAGGTGGCTGGCATGGACAAGGGTGAACAGTGGATGTTGTTTACCTCAACTTCAGTAAAGTTTTTGGCACTGTGTCCCGTAACATCATTATAGACAAAATGACATACAAGTATAGATAAGTCCACAACGAGGTGAATTAAAAACTGGCTGAATGGTCAGGCCTGGAGTGCTGTGATCAGTGACCCAAACTCTGGCTGAAGGCAAGTTTGCAGATGGTACACAACTGGGACAAGTAGCTAATTCTCCAGAGTCTGATGTTGCCCTACAGAGGGAATAAACTCATGCACAAGTGCACGGTGGAGGGTGCAGCTGACTGGAGAACAACTTGGTAAAGGAGGACCTTGGAATTCTGGTGGACAACAAGTTGACCATGAACCAACATTGCACATTCAAAGCAAAGTATCTTGCAGCTGCATTAGGCAGGGCATTTCCAACAGGCCAAGATAGGGCATTCATCCTCTTTACTGGTGAGGCCATATCTGAATTGATGTGACCAGTTCTGTACCTCCCAAGTACAAGAAAGATATGGACTTATTGGAGCACCTCCAGTACAGGGCCACAAAGATGATTAAGGGACTGGAGCATCTCTCATATGAGGAAAAGCTGAAAAAGCTGGGATTGTTCTTTTGATTTTGTGATCCCTTACTGTCATCCCATCCCTGTGGCTTCTCAGCCCTCACAGGCTTTGTTCATCAGTCCGTCACAAGGTTGCTGATAAATCCATCTCTCCCCTCTCATTCCTATTTTAAAGACCTTCAGAGGTTCCTTCAAACATAAGTAGTTCTGTGGTTCTGTGGTCCGTATCTGCTCTAACCACCTGAGAAAGTGCTGATACTGATATTGGGTCAATGTCAAAGCACATATCCGAACACTGGTTTTTGAACCTCTCCTTAATATTTCACTCTATTGAGTCTTTTGCTCTGGAGTCACAAGTTGGAACTTCCATCCATGGTGTTTCCTGTGCATTGCCACGGTATGGCAGTGTGGCCAATGAAGAGATGAATACAACTGTTTCCTAACTGGCGTACATGCCTTAAGATGTGATATTCTTGGCCTTCAGTGGTTCTGAGGCTCACCCTACCTTCTTTTCCTAATCCAGTGTGCTGTTTGATCCTGGAAATTCTATCCAGCATTCAAAGAGTTAGGGCAGACACAGCACAATGGAAATTTTCTTCTATAAAAGCCCATGAACATTATTTTCTATCTGCAGACCTTGCTGGAGCCTGACCAGGCAATTTGGCAACTGTTACACTCTTACTGTCATTAATAAAATGAATTGAGTACAACTGCTAAACACTCAGGGATACCGAGTATATGTATCCTGCTGTCCTTTACTTCCACGGCTGAGTCAGAGGGGTATAGAGGCAAGTGTCTCACAGGAAAGAGGGATGCTATGAGACTGATACTAGAAGAAAAGGCTTATTCTCCTGTGTCACTCAGATTTCCCTAGGGAACTATTTGGACTTTGTGCACCAGTAAGAACTCATCAATGAAATAGCTGAAACTGCAGAATCTTGAGCTTAGAGGACTTTTTTGCCTCTGTCACCAGTTACTCCATAGTGCTGAAAACTGCTCATCATCTGTCAGGCTCCACCCCCTCTTAGTATCTTTCATACTTTCATTTTTGCACAAATAGAGGAATCTACAGAACTGATTGAAGTCCTTCAATCCTTTAAAGCTATGTCATCCCATATCGAAGTGTATTCTCTGTTGAGGTGCTCTTCAAGGTCAACCTTAACCCTTTTCAGAGATGGCATCTCTTTATCCATCATGGATTGTCTGCATTTTTCCTACCAGCTCACTCCTGCATATCAACAGCCTTAAGTATATATCGGAAGTCTTGATACTATTTTTCTCCTTTCTACCTTTTACTGAATGCAACAATATCATCTACAATACCATCTTAGGTACAAATAGTCATAATTTTACTTCTCCATCCTACTACCTTCTAAGCCTCTTCCAATTTTCAGGAATGTGGTGGGTTAACATTGGCTGAGTGCCAGATATCCACCAAGACATTCACCCACTCTCCCTCCTCAACTTGACAAGGGGAGAAAATAAGATGAAAATTCTGGTGGATTGAGGTAAAGACAAGGAGATTGCTTGCAAGTTAACATCACAGCAAAAGAAACTTGACTTGGAGAAAATTAATTAATTTATTGCAAATTAAAATAGATTTGGATAGTGAGAAACAAAGACAAAATTAAAACAGCACCTCTTCCCCATATCCACACTGCTTCATCCTAAACTCAATTTCATTCCTCACTCCTTCCACCCTAATCTCTAGTGGCACAATGGGGAAAGATGGGTTGTGAGCAGTCCAAACAGCTACACTCTTCTGCTTCTTCCTCTTCCTGCTTTTCCCCCATTCCTGCCTGTGTCCTCTCCACAGGCCACAGCTCTTTCAGGAAACAGCCACCTGCTCTGGCGTGGTCCTCTCCATGGGCTACAGGAGAATACCTTCACTGGCATAGTTAAGCAGACATTGACCTTGATGTTTGTGCTTTTGTTTCTTTCTCTCTCTTTTTTTCTCCATGCCTCCTCTGCCTCTGTAGCATTTTCCCAGAGCCATCACCACCATGGCTGTGTGGCTCAGCTGTGCCCAGTGGAGTGTTGATCTGAGCTGGCTGGAACTGACTATGTCTGGCATGGAGCAACCCTGGACTGTCCTCACACAGGTCATATCTGCAGCTTCCTCACTGCCAAAACCATGACACCTATGTCCTTTACAAAGAGACACTAGTTTTATCAGAAGAAAGATGCTGTTTTGGTGATATACAGAGATATGATTTGCTGATGAGCAAAGATCTGATTCTGTTCCTGCAGAGATTATTTCCTTATTTTGAAAAACAATTTGAAGAGATGACACTGTTTTGAAGTGGCATGGAAGTTGATTTTATGGGTTTGCAAGTCCAAATCCAGGTGATATTTCTCATTGCATGTATTGGCATGGCTGAAAGATGGCTTTTTGTCTTTTAGCTGTGAGGTCACTTACTTTCCCATAGCTGATCTGCTGTTAAAAAACAGTTTGTGGTTGATGTTGCCACTTAATTAGTCCACAGCTCCTGCATATTCCAACAGGATCCTAGCAACAGCTACAGCCAATTTTTTGTTGGCAAGATATCTCCTTGACACTTTATCTAGATGCGTGTGCTGATGTAGGAATTGTCCTGGGATAAATTTTCAGTCTATTTGATGTTTTCATTATTCAGTGACCTCACTTCTTTTAGTGACACTAACTAAATTGCCTCTTCTTTCTATGAAGTGTGCAAAATTCTGTGCAGTTACAGATATTCGGGGTGACTTATCTTCTGCTGAGTATATTCAGCCCTTTTTATCCAATAGCTTTCCACATTCCCAAATTATCTGACTTACCTGAAAATGTGACAGTGTGTGTGCGCATAACACTTCCTCCGGTACCTTATCAGGTACTTCAGCTTTGTTTACTTGTTGTTCACAGTCCATTCTGGAAGCTACATTTTAAAAAGTGATTGTTGTAGAATCATAGAATAGTTTGGGTTCATGTAGCAGCTCAGAGCATTTTGTGATGGAGACCACATTCAAGAAGTCTGCTACACAGGATCTGCAATGTTTGATAAAGCTGTGCCTCCACAATGACATCTTGGAGGTTGATGCAATTCAAAATGTATATACTTTTGAGAATTGTAGGTATAGGTTTACCACCACATGTTAGGCAAACAAGAAAAAGAAATAATTTTCTGTGTCTGGAAGCAGTGGAGCTCAACAGATGGCATCATCTCTGAAGATGACATTTCAGTAATTCCTCTATGTGACCCTTGAGATTCTTTTTTGGAAAAAATCAGTAGATCTGTTTGATAATAAGGGAGAAGTAAGGCACAAAGAGTTAGCAGATAACTTTCATGAGCCCTTAGAGGATGTGTTTGATATCAGTCCCTTCCGGCAAAGCTTAGAGCTTAAAGAAACTACAGTGAAGTAACTTAATGCAACAGTGCTTTTTAGTGCTTGCATCCCAGACATCTGTCGTCTAATCACTTTGAGTTTCTTCCAGACACTGACTGGACATACAGTGTTTCCAAGCAGCCTCCCAAAGCTTGGGAGGATATTCTGTAACCATTCATTGCATAAATATATTCTAAGATCTGTAAGAAGCTTGATGGCAGACTATCTACTTGAACTGAAAATTCACACGTAGTCCACAACTAAATTTGTATGACTCCTTACTCTGGCTTACATCTCCTTTTTAGTCTCCATTTCAAGGCAGAATTATATATGAGTCTTGAATGGTGGCCACTACACTCTCTCTTTGTGCAATTAAGAAAAACAGAGAAGAGCTAAAGTTTACCTCTTAAAAAAGAAATGTGTTGACTATACATACCAGCAATTACCAGTTAGTGGCTTGTAATCTTCCTTTGTAGTTCTTGTGGTGACACAGCTTGATGCTGAAAACCTCAAAGGGAACTGTGTGACAGTAATTATTTCCCTGTAGTTGGCTAGGACCCTTTCATCTTAAAAAGAAACCAGATTACAAGCCATTTGACAAGGCAGAAATATATTTAACAGAAAATATGTAGCAGTCAGCTAACTATTGCAACAATTAGCCAAATGACCCTATCAATCAGAAGTTCCCTAGATTAGTTGCTCACTCTTTCCTGTTTCTTCGGGAACTGTAGGTTGATTTCATGTAGACTGGTTCATTCTTCTATCAATGAGAATGCACAAATACTGTCTCATATTTCTTTATACATTCCCTGCAGCACACAGCTAACATCAAGAGCTGATCTCCTTTAACTATCAATTTACTCATCTGTTAACTTGTTTTAGAGAGCAGCTAATGTCTAGGTATAAACTACAGCAATCTAACCACAAAATTCAAGCTACATGAAAAAGAGCACATTATGCAAACTTCTTATCACAGTTCAGTACACAAAACCAATATTCATCTATTCCTATTTTATATCCTTTTTACTTTCCTCCAAGTTTTTTCAGCAGCAAGGTTTAGTCCACAAACAGGAAGTTTTGGGTGTATACCTTCATCCTATTAAAATGCAAATCCAGGAGTTTCTCTTCAAGAAAAAAAAAAAAAAAAGACAATTTGCTGCTAAATCCCACAAAATCCCACTGAAAATTACATTTACTGATTAAATTTCTGTGCTTTGGATGGCAAGTGGAGCAAATTGTTGTAATTTCTGGTAAATACAAACTTAGTAATGAAAAGTATTTATGTGGCTGGAAAATATATTAATGAAGTTTATTTATTAGTCTGTAAACATATAGTGCTACCTCCATTGACAATAATAAAAAAAGTCTTTGCTCTCACAGTGGTGTTTTTAGAATATTCTGGGACAGTAATTTTTGTGTTTTATTTCTCAACTCTAACACCATTTTCACTAGAGTTTGTATCACTTTGCATTTCTCTAATATCTTTACTGGCAATCGTTTTTATTTACATGTACTGACACAGTAAGCATTACACAAACTACTTCTGTCATGTGACTGAGAAATGGTGGATGTGTGTTGATTCCCTGTGCTGGGTTTGGCTGGTATGGAGCTACTTTTCTTCATAGCAGTCCGTATGGTTCTTTGTTTTAGACCGGTGACCAAAGCAGCGTTGCTAACACAGAGATACTTTGGCTGTTGCTGAGCGGTGGTTACACAGCATCAAGGCATTCTCTGTCTCTTGCTTTTATCCCTCAATGGGGTGGCTAGGGGTGGACAAGAGGCTGGGAGGGGACATAGCTGGAACAGCATATCAAAAGGATATTCCATACCACATAACATCATGCTCAGCAATAAAACTGGGGCGGGACATTTCCAAAGTAGCTGCTGCTTGGAGACTGGCTAGACAGTGGTCTACTGGTGGTACCTGGCTGCTTTTGCATCATTTAGAGTTTTTTCCTCTCTTTTTTTCTTCACTTAGTAGACTGTCTTTATGTCAATACACAAGTTTGCTTGCTTCTGCCCCTCTTTTCTCCACCGTCCTGCCAGGGGTGAGTAAACGAGAGACTGGAGTGCTCTGCTGGCTGGAGTCAACCACAACATTCCTTCAACCTCAGCCACTGTCACCCAAGAGTGACATCTTTGGCTAATTTCTGTCACACGCTTCCAATGAATTACACGAAGTATTCGCTCTTATGCTTCTGTTAGCTGTCGTTGTTGATTTGTAGGTCTGTCTGTAGTAGAATTTTCAGTGTGTTAAAGGTGTGTCCAAAGGTAAGAGCAGTGTCTGACTAGCTGATAAGAACTCTTTCTAACAGAGTCTTTATAAAGAAACACTAGGACAGCTCCTGAAAAATTCTCTTTACTATCTAGACATTACAAGTTTCAGCCTAGCAATACTCAGTAAACATCCGCATTTCTGAAATTAAAATAATATTAATAATTCTTTGGGAGACGTGTGATATCTTATCTTGAGGTACCTGGTAGTAAACATATCTGTTTTATAGATTGCAGGAAGTCTATAATGAAAGGTACTCCAGCAGAAAATAGTCACATGAGGTTATACACTTTCCCTAATCTTTCAGTGGAGGGAATGTTGAAATACAAGATTTCTTCATGGAATCTTAACACAGGGCTGCACAAATACTCTCACAGCTGATAGCTTCCTGACTTAACCTAAAACACAGGAAGCTACCAGACATGATGTTTGGCATGGTTTTCTTTAACCAAAGATGACCAAAAGTCTTCAAAGTAAGAAAAATCAAGGGTTTAATATAATAAAAACCAGAATGTTCAACCTCTTTACAATAAAAGCTTAGCATGGTATCAGAAAAATAAGAGAAAAATGGGTACACACACTCCTCTCCAACCTACCATCATCTTGCATGTGGCTTCTTAGTCTCTCACTGCCTTTCTGAAGTTTAATGAATTTGCATCTTCTCTGATCCTCTCTTCTCTGTTATCTCTGAGCTCAGATTCTCTGCTGTGTTCTCCTAACAGTAGTTTCAGTTTCTCTGCTTAAGCTATCGTTTTACTTCCCTGCTATGTTATTGTCTAATGTCTGAGTTCTTCTCCAAAACCTTTTATTTAACCAGAGCCACTTCTATGTCTCCTTGTGGAAACAAATCATGTTTTCCCTTTCTACAGAAGTGATTGCTATTCTTAAGGGAACATAATATTAAAGTAAAAGAGAAGCAAATACAATATCAGTCAATTACAGCAGTATACAGTTAAAAGACAGTCTAGGAAAATCCTAGAAGCACTTCTCCGGTGTTGGTAAGACAAAGGCTTTTTGTGACCACAGCAGTATCTGTAACTTGATCCTGTTCCTCACTTGTAGTCAGTGACTCTTCTTTACTCAATGTATTTAAATTTTGTATAAGGTCTAACTCAGTTTGAATTTTGACAAGTTTTATTTTGTCTTTATGCTTTCTACTTCTACAATATCATTCTCTGCTGTTTATTTGTTTGTGTATGTTCTTTATTATTCCCAGTACCCTCCTCAGTTTATAATTGCCAGACATTTCTACCACTTTAATTAAGGAAATTTCACACCTCTCATCTCTGATGTGTTCAGATCTTTAAATGATTTAACTGATTTAACTTTGTGTTATTTTTACTCCAAAGGAGAAAATCGTCATTGAAGATGTAGTTTGGTCTGGACTATTTAAATTATGGTAATTTCTGTTTGCTTCTTCCAGAGTTAATCTGGGGAACTAATGTTTTTACACCGTCTTTTATGAACTTAAAATATAAGGTATCTTCATCTAGTTTTAGGCTGTGTATTCTATGAACAAAAGAATATCTAATGTTTTACTGAGGAATAGAGACTATCAAAACCAAAAGCAATTGATCTCCTGTTATGCACGTTAAGTTAGTCTCATAGTTGTGTGATTTCCCCTAGAACCTACTTCTCTAATCATGTTAGTGATCTCTTTCTGCATTCATTTTCAGTAACAGGATCTTCCATTCTCATTGGCCTTCTACATACAAGTTTCTGTTATTTTGATAACAATAAATTGACTTCGTATATCTCAGCAGCTTTGACATTTTACTACGTTGCTTCATTTCTTTTCCAAACTGCAAGCAATGTAACAGAGGCAGTTTTTAGAGAAAACTGTAGCAAATGGAAGCCATTCCTGATCCCTGACAAACAAGCTTTTCGGTGCTTTTTGCTTAATGGTTCCACTCTAAAGTAAGTATCTGAATGTACCTATTGGGCTGGCAGCAAATAGCTAAGCCTGAAAATCAGTCAAATAACACATTTGCCAGGCCAGCAGGAAGTGCACTCTACTCTAAAGGTAGAAGCCAACTAAGCTGTTGTAATATACAGAAAGAATCAATACTAAGAGGAACACGGTGACCACATTGTTTGTAAAATTTTTGTTGTGCATCACAAAAACAAGAAAGAAAAAAGCAACTGGCAGCTGTTATATGTGGAACTATTGGAAATGTGACTGTTTTGTGGTCTTTTATCTAAATGAAATGAGATTTGGAAATGAAAGAACAGAGAAGAAGGAAATATTAGATAAAATGGAACTTTGGGTAACACTAGCATGAAATCATTAATTTCCTATTTTATTCATATTAATGCTATTCTTTCAGGAAAAAAAAAAAAAGCAAAGATAAGTAGCTGTGTCAGTGCCTGTTTCTCTCTTCTGCCTTTTTACCTCCTTATTTACTTAAGTAGTTACTACCTATTTTACTGTACTGATGGTTATGCAATCCTGAAAATTATACCTGCACCTACTAAAAGCTGATATCTCTGTGTATAATAACAAACAGAAAAAACCTATACCTTGATTGTATCACTGTTTCATTATACACATTATACAGATTCTCATTCCAGGTTACAGAACGTTGTTTTGCAGACTACTGTTCACATCACAGGTAGAATAGTACGGAAAAAAAAGAGGAAAAAAAAAATTAAAAAACCAAATATATTTATAGAATGCATTTCAAAAATAATACAAGTTAATTATAAGTTGGAATGGTAATGTAGACTTGAGATGGTAGGAATATCTTGGCTTTTCACATTAGCCTATATTGTTTGCCATTTATGAGCTCATGGGCACTTGAAAAACAAGGCTTTTGATTTTTCCTGTAATCAGTTTGTGAAAATTATGAAAACTGTCTATGCCGCAAACTTGCTGTCCATCTTCTAGTAGCTTTCATGCATACAGCAGAAGGCTTTTGAACCCTTTAATTGATTTGGAGGAGGGGAATTTGAAGGAATCAGCTGTATTTAGCTAAAAGAGATTCCTGGTTAACATAATAAATGAGTGCATGTATGCAAACCTGTGTGCATGTGTGCATGCACATGTGTGCCTGTATATATGCTTTTATATATGGAAGTGTATTCCTTTTTGCTTCTGAAATTTTAATAGCTGCATTATATGGAAAGTCTTCTACTAACATGACAAAAAGTGCCTGCTGAAGAAACTCCTGAGATAATCAGGTATCCTGTGATTTATAGACTTTTTACAGGAAAGAGTTTCTGGAGTTCCTGCAGGAAAGGACCTGGGTGTCCTAGCGGCCACCAAGTTGAACAGGAGACAGTGATATGCCCTTGCAGCAAAGGATGTTAATGGTGTTCTTGGCTGCATGAGGAGCGATGCCAGCAGTTCAAGGGGGGTGATCGTTGCCCTATGCTAGCCCTGGTAAGGTCACACCTGTAATGTTGTGTCCAGTTCTGGGTTACTTAGCATAAGACCCATTACTGTAGCGGAGAGAGTCCAGCAAAGGGTCATGAAGATGGTTAAGGAAGAGGAGAATCTGTCCTGTGAGGAAAGTCTGAGAGAACTGGGATTATTCAGCCGGAAAAAGAGAAGAACTGGGGGTAGGGGGAGAGATCTCATCAATGTGTATAAATATCTGAAGGGAAAGCGCAAAGAAAACAGAGCCAGGCTCTTTTCAAGAGGTGCCCAGTGATGGGATCAGAGAGAATGGGCACAAACTGAAACAAGGGAAGTTCCATCTGGATATCGTGAAAAACATTTTCACTGTAAGAATGGCTGATCACTGGCACAGGTTGTCCAGATTGTTCTAGAGTCTCCATCCATGGATATGTTAAAAAAACATCTGGACATGGCCCTGAGCAACCAGCTTTAGGTGATGCTGGTTCAGCAGGGGGTTGGACAAAGTGGTCTCCAGAGGTGTCTTCAAACCTTAACCATGCTGTGATTCTGTGAAATACTACAGCCTATGTGATCTGTTTGTTCCTTTTTTTCTAGCATCCTATATTGGTTGCTACCAGAAATACATATTTAGTGCCTGGTGAAAGTGGTGCTCTCAGCTAGTATTGATGTTTCTAGGAAAAAGTTGGAAGGGAGAAGAAATGAATACATTTTCACGGTCAGATGTCCTTTTTTGTGGCAATAGAAGCCTCAATAGATGCAGAATACTGGAAGAAAGAACTCTGAACACTCTTGAGTACCAGATCTCTGTACTGTTATCATGACACTTGTTATCTCCATCAAGACAGATGTACTATGTGTAGTCTCTGTGAAAACACAAATACTTGTTTTCATTTTTTTTAAAGTGATAAATTTATTTCATATTTCCTTTTTTTTTATAATATTGTTTGACTCCTCTAGATCATCTAGTGTATAATGTAAGTTCACGTGAATCTGACCTTTTTGCCTACTCTGGTTTTCCTGAAGACTATCATTAACAAATAAAATTTTTAAGTACTATAGACAAGGACTCCAAGAGCATGAAATTCAGGACAAATATGAGAATCTTAGGACTAGGTGTGTCTTTTGACAAGTATATGAATAGCATATGAATCAAGGTGGAAGGAGACAGAATTGAGAGCTAAAACAAAAGGAAATGTTCTGCATAAACCAGTATTGGCCTCTGGCAATGAGCAGGCAGTACAGAGATAGTTCACAGCTGTGGAGAAAAGCATTGTCATAAGTCTCTCAGACTGTGACTCTCAAACTGCAAATTCAAGCTAAATCAAATAATTATGTAACCAAATCCAACTGCTCACCTCACTCCTTTGCTAAATGTTTTTGTTTCCTAGGGACAGGTAACAAAACAGATCATAGGTCAACTTTTCAGTTATGTTAAGCTAAGTTAAACTGCCATTAATGCCAATCTACACTGATATGAGGAATTAAAGATATGTTTTCCTATTCTGTTATATTTGTCAAAGAGGCAGTAACATCTAGCTGAAAAAGTGTGCAGGCAACAGTGGGTATCAACTTGTCAGTTATCTCATAAAAAAAATCAAAAAAGTTTTAAATAGTGTTTATCGGTTTTTGGAACACAGACATTCTTCATATCTTAATTTAGTAAGAGAACTAAATGCATTTTGAAAGTGCATGGATTCATTACCTTCTTCACATGTCATGGTAATCGTTTTTATGGGATCTGTCTACTGTAAGATACACATCTGATCTCATATATACGTGTGACTAACATCTTGGTGACCCTGGAATACACATCTGCTCCTAAACACCTTATTACATGACAGGCAGCTCTCCTCGTTACTGTGTTCCTAACACTGCAAAACACCATAATACTAGTTTTCACCTTGTCCTGGTAGTTTACATGTGTCACACTTAGTATTTTCCAAAGTATTTTTGGAGAGTGAAGGCATATACTAAAAGAGATAGTGTGTAATCTGATATATTCCTTACATCTTGTGTGAGGAATACTCTATTACCTTGAAACCTCTTGTCTTGAAAAAGTCTGAGCTAGAAAAAAAATACTGTGCATTTGCAATATACAAAACCTAGGCAATCCCATTTCAGATGTTTGTAAAAGATGCACAGGCGTGATATAAGAAAGCATAAACCCATTAAAATTTATGAAAAAATTTTCTTTTCTCTCTTTTCTTCCGCTGAGAATCTTGAGTGTTCTTAGAACTCTAACAAAACGAACCCCTTCTGCATATCATACACCTCACTAAGAAAAGTTTATTTTGTTGGAACATTTTTGCTTTTATAACCATTTTTTTCCTTTCTGAACACCTCCAGATGTTCCAGGTGAAAATAACTTTTCTCCTTGAAACGTGTTTCCTCTTTCTGCAGGAGATAGCCTGATTATCATGAGTATTAAATCGTCTGATATGAGGATGTCTTAGTTTTAGATAAGATATTACCTCTTCTAGTTCAGCTAGATGTACAACTACTTGCTTCAACATCTGCCTTTTTGTAACATTTATGATTCAGTAAGTTTTTCATGCTGAAACTTATTTTAGATATCATAGAATATGAATTGAAACTCACTCGTGAGGTTCATAAAGTCTATCAGTACATAAGCACATACACTTTATGCAAAATTTTCTTGAGTTAAATGTTTGTAGTTCTGAGGTATTGGTTACGGATTGGTCAAGAAACAGAACTAAAGAAGTGGTCTGGCTTTACTCTAATATGCTATAATACTGTATTATATAGAGTAGCACAGTGTTTTACATGTTTAACTACACTCTGAAAAGGTGAAATGCAGGAAGATGACTTGATTGCCACAGTTAGTTGATAGAGTCAGTACTAGACAGGAAAGGTAAGTCTATTTTCCAGATTGCATTCTAAGTGTTCTATTCAGCTCAGGGCAAGTAATTTTACAGCTTGTTCATGGGCAAGATATTGTAACACATTAGCAAGACAGAATTAAATAAAAAATTACAGTACTTGAACTTACTAAGAATTGCGAAGGCAAACACAGCAAGTAAATCATGCGTTATGCTTGTAAGTGTAAACAATGAACTTGTTTATAAAAAAGACCAACATTGCTAAAACTTAGGGAAGTCCTTCCTTACTTCAGAGTCTTCATATCACTTCTGAAATGCAACATTGCACTCAACTGCAAGGCAAGAGCAAGTTTAAAAGATAAGGATCTTTGCCAAGGATGAACTTTCATAGAAATGGTAAGGGAATTTCTCAATACTCTTGAATCTTTCAGACTTACTAATTTTAATTAATCCTTTGTAGTTCAATGAACCATTGTCAGCTGGCAGAATCATGGGAAATTGACAGTGAAACCCACTTTATTTTATATATGGTGGCGTGTTGGCAATTTTATCAGTATATGTTCCCATTTATCCTTCCTATTTCTGTACTAGTACTAATACAGAAACTGAAACAATGTTCTCTCTCCCATATTTCAAGTGTTTCCTTATGTTACCATTGTTTTCAGAACCAATATTACTTTTCATTTTCCCACACATTTTGAAATGTCATTGAACTCTAACACAAGTTGTTTTAGACTACGTTATCTAAAGATAAAAATGGACAGAGATTAAAATTAGAAATGAGTAGGAAAAGTATTTTAAAAAGCAGCAAACATCATAAGTACCTGAACACACACACTCCCCCTGCCACTGTTTACTTCAGCAACATTTCTGAAAAGAAGGTGTCTTTCTCTCTAGTTAGTGGGTACACAAATTAACCAGAGAAATGCTGCCAAATTCCTTAATATGTATAAGGTTTAATTTTTATTAATTAAATTTTATTAATTAAAGAATCTAAATCAGCAAAAACAGATGTGTTAATATTTTTTGGTCAAGGTAATATCTGAGTGACTAAAGTTGATTTTTAACAAATCCTTGAAAAGTCTGTAAAAAAATGCATACATTATTTATAGCATGTCACCTTGAATGCAGGCAAGTTTCAGTGCTCACTAAAGGGAATACAAATGCAGAATAAGGTCCTGTTGGATTAAACATATTCTGTTTGCCTTTGTGCTAATTTGGTGGTATGTGTAGTTTTATTTTGTGCTGTATTTAACTCAAAATCTAACTCAGGTACATGAGTTGCAAAATGACACTTCTTGAAAAACAAATTCTTCTTAAGGCAGGAAGGATCACCACCACCACCCATGGAATGCTGAATTTTTGATAAAGATATTATTTTTGGTTTTCTGATTTTGTTTTAGTGGATTTGACATTGAAGTTCACTTGCAATAGATTCTGAGCAGATTAAAATTGAGATAGTCAGTTTTTTGCTGTTTGGCTAATCCAAAGCGAATACAGAGTTGAGAGTAGAATTTGCTTAATTTCAGAGTTAATTTTGACCATTTCATATGATTTGGTAGCAAGAACCAAAAGCGGAGTGGAGAAACCATTATGTCAAGATTTTTTTACCTTGAGGCTTTACATTACTTTCTAAACTGTTCATCATGTTCTTAGTAAATACAAAAAAGAAAATTAGTAGAATGTTTAAAACTATGTACCTGGCCTATTTTGCTTATGTTTAAAATATTGCAATTTGAACAGTTTCACAATCTTTTGCAGAGTGTTCTACAAATTGGACTCCAAAATCAGACATATTTCACAGGAATCATGAAGATATGAAAGATGGTTGAATAGTGTAACCTGGTACACTGTAGTATTTATAGTAAAAATTTTTAAGATATAAAAAAATTATCTTGAGCAGAGACAAATGAGTTTTTGTAGTATTTGTTTTCAATTAATTATAATTTTATTTATAAATGCTCTGATCATAAACCAAAAGCTCATTATATAACCTTTATGAATCTGTAGTGAAATGACAGCATGTAAGCTCATTTCACTAAGAACTCAATTCTAGGTTAGTTCTTCTAATTTGGGTTAGTCAGTAAAGGATGTTAATAAATGATTTGGCATATATGTGTGAACTTTTCCTACCAGGTAAGTATCTGTACTCATTTCTGTCAAGTATAAAGGGCATTTAAAGAGCATGGTTACTATATGTCAAACATATCTGCATAGTTCCTGAATAGCAAATTTTATTAGATTACATTTCTGGTGTTACTGTGACCCTGACATTTTCAAGCAATTCAAGTGCTGCAGTTTGTCAGCATATTTATGTCTTTTTGTAAATGGATAAAGCCCAACTACACATGGAGTCTACATTTTAATACTCTGCTAATCACAAAATATTATCTATTCTCATATCCAGCAGAATAAAAGCCGCTTAGTTTTGATTATTCATATCAATAGTGCTATTCCTAAATAAAAGCATAGCAGTCCAAAAGCAAGTAACAGTTTGACCAAAGCATTTATGACATAGTTGTAATTTCAAGACAAAAAGTAAGTATTTTAATATTACTTTAGAGGAATGTATTATAATCAAAATATATGCATATTAATGAAAGAGAAATTCTTTGGGGCCAAAATAGTATGTTTATTTTGAGGGGAAGGAAACCATGTTGTTAAAATATTCACTGGTAATAGTGCTTAGGGGAAGACGAAGATAAATGTTTACTCCCAAACCAAGTGATTAATTTGTTGTTCCATGTGCAAAATAGATCATAGGTTGCCATAATTAATTTTTCCTATACCAATCTGAATGAACTTAGCTAGGCACAATAGCTGTCATAAACATGACTATATTGTATCAGACGTTTACCTTTCTTGGATCTTTTTGGGTTTTATTTCTTTATTTTTGGGGGTTTTTTTTAAAATCCTGAGCAAAGGCTTTTGTAGAAAAATACACATGGTGTGGCTGGAACAATCATAATTAAGCTTTAATGAAACTTTAAAAGAGGATAAGGGAGAGAAGAAACAACAGAGCTCTAACAAGTAGATTTCTGTAGCCAACGGTAAAACACTCTTCAATTTTTCATTTTTTTAGACAATGTTATAGATGCCATGTCATTTCCAACTCACAATCATGTAATTGTTTCTGTCTGTGTTCATATTAGATTTGCAAAAGATCCTGCATCCTGTTAATTTGAAAATTATTTTATTTCTTATTTATAAAGGGCAGGAAAACAAAATAACAAGTATCTCTTCTAAAAAAGTAAAATACTAAACTTAGTAGGACAATACATTTTCAAAGATTACCAGGTATAATTCGTTATGATAATGGTAGCAGAAGCAGGCTGCTGAGTATAACACTTACCTCCTGGCCAAAGTGACTGGCAAAAGAGGAAGACACATGGTCGTCTTCTCTTCATAACCCATATTAATAGTCTGTGTCTATTTGATACACCTCATGGTGTATCATTTGATACACTTCAAGGTGCATCAAATAATAGTGTTCTCTTAATATATGAAGTGTAACTTTGAGGAGTGTTCACATCCAGTCCTTAAATAAATGTTTTATTTCTTTCTAAGCTCCAGGAGTGCTCAGTGCATTCCTTTAAAAGATGTTTGTTACACAGAGAGATGATCTCCTTTATTCCAGCGGTTGAACTTTGTTGACTTCAAATGCCACCTTAAACAGTTACGGAACTTTGCACGTTGTCACGTTGTAGCAATATACATTTTAAACTCTTAATTTCCCTTCAGTATTTGCTCCTAAAGAAATAAAAAATGAACTGTTAGTGAACTTCCCTGAGGCCTCCCAAGGGCTGGATAGCCAGTTCATTTTGCTTCTTGTGTATGGCATGGTATGGCATGTTATGTTTCACAGTGATTGAACAGTTCAAAGGAAAGCAATTCTCCTACTTGTGAAGCATCTCTCTACTGGGAGGAAGAGTCCTCTCCTTTCTGGGAGAGCTGGAGTAGCTTCTGGCAGCTCCAGATAGAAAGCCTTTGGGAGGTAAAAAGGCCAGGTTTTGATCCTATTTAGTCTTATATCACCCACAACATCCTATGGTAGAACTCTACAGCTTAATTTTGAGTTATATGAAATGCACACCCTTTACCTTACTTTTGTCTTTGCACTGACTTATATAATTTCACACCCTTTTGATTCTGTTCTGTGAGAAACTTGTGAAAACTCTTTATTCATTTGTGCACGACTCTGCTCTAACTCTCCTTCTTGGTGGAGTAAAGACTCCAAGTATATATAGTCATTCTCTGCTCGGAAACTCTCATACATATCATCACCCTTGCATATTGTGAAATTTTTGCATAATGTGAAAATTTTGCATATTGCAAAATCCTCTTCTTGTGATTTTGGTTTTCCCATCCTGAATAATGCAGGAAACATTAAACCATTTCGAATATAGTGAAGAGTACAGACCCTAGTACAAACTGCTGAGGAGATTTCTAGGGGTTCTCCATGTTGAGAAAGCTCACTCTAAATTCCAGATTTTTCTGCTTTAACCATTCTCTTGACTTATTGAAGTCCTTCTTTGTTATCCCAGGGTGAACGAGTTACTTCAGAATCTTTTAGCATAGAGACTTGTTAAAAGCTTTTTGGGAACCAAAGGCTATGTACCAAAGCATCATTTATCACATATTCATTGTTCTTCCTGTGACTTACAATTTCCTTTTTCAGACACCATCTCAACTGTTTCCCAGAACATTATGTTCATCTCTGTCTCTGTTGATTCTGTTCTTTAATTTAGTTCTTAATGGTTCATCTGGAATGGAACTGGGACTTAATATGTGGTTTAATGTCTGCTGTTGCATTCCCTGGTCTTGTCTCCTTTACCCGAATCATAAAACCCAACAAATTTAAACCAACCCAAATTCAAAGCAAACAGAAAAAAAATCCAAATCTGCATCTATCATTCCCATGTTTTGGATGCCGTTTTGGGTGATGACCACAGTAATTTCCTTTATGACACTATTTGGTCTTTTTCTTGCTACTATTCATTTTGTTAATTTATTTTAAAACATTTTCCAGTAATAATTCAATTTGAGACAGATCTCTGATGTATCCCTACTCAAAAGGGTTTCTGGCATGGGAACATCCCAGAGCTTCTCCACATTAAATTTTGATTTGGTGAGTTCATTTACATTTCCTGCTAGAGCCTTATCTCTTTGAACATTCCTTTTATACTTTCATGGTCTATTGGCCCTACAGCCTTTCTGGCAGGCTTACTGCTCCTATTGGGTTTTAAAAAGCATTTAGTGCTCACCATTATGCTTTTAGCAAATTGTTCTCAAGATCTTTTTATTTTTCTTTACCTGACCTGCTTTATTGGTTTTTACTGCCAACATTTATATAGATTCCTATTTTCTTTCATTTGGACATGACCTCAACTTTTGAAGGAAGTCTATTTAGTTATTATAAACAATTTTTACTCTGCTATTCTGTTTTTTTGAGAGAGTCTGAAGTTTTTCTACTTCTAGTACTTTATTTATATTTTATATGAACCTCTGAGAACTTGTTTTAAGTATTCATCTATGTGTGCTTTACCCTTCAAAGATGTTCATTTTGATTTCCTTTTAAAAAATTCTTTCATTTTTATGTAGTGACCTTGTATGAAATCATGACTGCAATACTTTTCTTTTTTTATTTTGTTTCTGCTGGTATCTAAACCTTCAGGTATCTAAAACCCATGTCATGGTCAGTGTCAGGAATATGTCCTCTGCTGTATTAAGGACCAAGCCAAGACTTGCTTCTTCTCCTTTGAGCTTATGACCAACATTCATTTAGGTTATATCCTCAGGTTATATCCTCTTCCACTGTTAATATCTTTTCTTCCTGAGTAGTATCCAAGGCCCCATTTCATTGTGTCAATGACTTTAATCTCTTAATAGTACTTTTTTCTTATTTTGGTGTGAAATATATTATATTAACCGTGGTGTCTTACGTCTTATGTGGAACCAAGGACAGTTACACATAATCTGGTGTTACCAAGAACTTGTCCTAGCCCAGTGGCCCAGTTCATAAAGACTCAGTTGTAACATTTTAGGTGGTTTGTTTATAAATTCTAATGCCTGTAAACCTGTTACATTTGTGTTATTTGTTTAGATGGTGAGATATACATAGCATTTTATTGTTACGTGTGTTTTCAGTGCCCCTACAGTGATCCCCATTTTCAGTAGGTCTGTAGGAATCTTTGAAATACAATTAATAATACTAGATAAGTTTTGAGCAGGAAGGTAGTAAACTTAAAAGTAGACTTTTCAAAGCTTCCTTGTTTACCATTGCCCATGATCTGTTTATCTATAAAATAAATATCTGATTAAAAATAGAGAAGTCCACTTTTTTGCCGGTTTCTTGCTATATCTGTGCTACTGTCTGCATGTCCAAAACTGCATGAGTTTATTTGTAAGTCAGCATTACTTGCCTTGCCGTAATTTCTTTTCACATTCAATTTTTTTTTAATTTGATTTCATTAGACAAAAAGTGGAGACCAGGAGGCTTCATCGAGCGTAGGGTTAAATTATGTTACAAATCTTTTGCAGAAACTGAATTATTAAACTGGTCACAATGACTACAAGTAAAAGACCTTTGTGCGTTTTGTCCTTTGTAGATATCTGGATCTGTCTACAATTTCACTGGCTGTATACAAGTTGTGGAAATCAATAACGTGGGACCTTTCAACTTCTCTAATGCTGTAGGAAGAAATAATGTTGGCAGTTGCAGGTAACCTACCCTTTGTGCCTTTTCAAATCAGAAGAAACTGTGTTGATTTTGCTTTCTTCCTTAAATAGGATGACCATTTTAGATAATTTGAACTATGGTTAGAGGAAAAAAATATTATATGAAGATATATTGTGCTTTCTTTTATACTTCTGAAGCATTTTCTTTATGCGAGATGCTTTTTGCAGAGTTGTTCAATTAAGCTTGACAGCTTTTATAGAGTGAGTTTTCACCCACTGAATGCTGAAACAATGTACTGAGCAAGATAATCTGCAACAAAATACAGGCATAGAAAGCAGAGTGATGTGCTGGATGTGTTTCTACTCATGGGTCTGGGATATCCATTAATCTTGTAACAAATACAGATGACTTGATGTCCCACTTACCACGTAGACTGAAAAATGCTGGTGAGCGTTCTTTCTGAATACACACAAAAAAAGCCCTTGGTTTCATTTTTGCATGTTCACATTTCTGTTGGTCATACATTGATTGAAATATTATGAAAGGCTAGATAGAGATACCAGTATGGATTAAGATACTACGCTGGCATATAAAAGATTTGAACATGGACAAATGGAAAATAATAGAAAGCAGAGGTGAGCTACATTCATAGATCATTAAACCTTTCAGAGTGTGATTTTAGTCATAGGACAAATTTCCTATATCCCTGGAGAATTTTATATAAACCTTTTTTTTATATGGCTTTAATTTTCTTTCCCTAAAATTTACAGAATGGTAGCTTAATTAATGTTTTTGTGCTTGTTTAAACAATATGTTAGAAAGCTAGTGATAACTGACTAGATCATTAATTAAAAATCCATGAGATCTGGACTCTGCACTCACTTCTACCACTGGCCCCTTAATGAATCTACATCACACTGAAAGTTATGAAAGGAGTGTAAATATCAAACCTATTATCTGATCAGCCGCCTGCCTCAGGTCCTAGGCATCTAAGCTTTTGCCAGACTAACTTACTCTCAACATAAAGCTCAGCTTGTTACACCTCTAAAGACCTGACACTATTTTTGTTTAGAACAGCAGCTCAGTGGCATCTGCTTGTCCAAACATGACATAGAAATCAATCTTTGCACCCTTTGAATTCTCCAAGGCATTTTGTTTGGAAGATGTTCTTTAAGTGCGTTTAATAAACGGTTGTGGGTATAAATCCTGCAAAAAATACAGAAACCTTTCCTCTATTGTGAAAAACCCCAGCGAAGGAAGAAGCCATGGCTCCACTCTTGGCTTTCTAAACTGAGATTTTCCTAGCCAGAGCTGTGGTCTCCTCTGAAATGGGGGCATATACTCTTGTCTGTAGAACTATTCCTCTGTGTACAATAGAAATTCATGGAGATGAAAGCAAGTGAGGAAGATATTTCATTCCTTTAACTCAGTTATTAAGGAAAAAGCATCTTGACTTCAAGGACTAGTTATATATTACAAATTAAATAATCATTAGGAAAAAATCATAAAGCATCTCAGGTGTCTCCTTTGGTTACAAGATTAGGAGATTGTTCTCTGTTTTGCACAGGCATTAGAGCTTTGGTGTCCCAAATACTAGGCAACATGTAGCTCTTTTTAAACTACTAGATCAAAAGAGGGATAACTTAAAAATCAGGACTGTCATCATCTTTCATGCTTTCTTTCATTCTCTAAAATACTTTTTCTGTCTACATCCTTGGGTTTTTTAACATCTTTTGTTTTTTTCAGTTTTTCCTATTGAGTAGTTTATGTAGCCATTCATTTAAAAATCAATAGCTTTCAGGAACAAAAAGACCAATGAGGTCTGCTTTTTGCAGTCTGTGTATATATCATATAGAAGGATGAGAGAAGGCTTATATGCAAATTAAATTTTGCTCCTTTTTTTTTTATTAATATAGAATGCTACATTATCTGTTATATTTAAATCTATAGAATTACCTGCCAAGATTTACTACATTTCGTGTTGATTCTGATGCTTCTTTTCAGTTATTCAATTAGCACAGAAATATGGCAGATACAGTATAATATAGATATTAAAGATTGCTTTATTTGAATCAAAACTCAGTGATTACAGTTTAGGGCTGTTTCTCATAAATACTCTACTGTGTGATTAGGTGAGTAAAATGGTGTGATAGTTTGTATAGATGAGCCATGGAAATAGTCTTGCATATAAAAGGATGCCGGAAGGATGCTGGGCCTCCTCAGTCCTGGATAAGATGCTCCTTTTACCTCACTGTTTGTTCTAGAAGGCTGCAGATGAGAAAAATAGTGTCCAGCTCCATGCAGTCCACGTAGAGCTGGCTCCATCCTGGTCCAAATCACAGCTAGTCCTTTCTGTGAAGAGCTGAGAAACAGAAGAGAAATTAGCCTGAATTTCCCTTGGTGGAAAGGTTGTTCCATATAAGTGGACTGCGTGGAAGCCTGGCAAGCATTCTCCTTACTCATTACCTGCCCCATAACACATGAATTTCATATCTGCCTAAACATGTCGGCTTACATCACCCTTTGCTTTTCACTCTAGGTATAACCCACATGCAACCTGACCATCATCAGTCCTTATATATTAATTCTGCTTCCCAGAAAGCACCTAGAAAGCCCAGCTGCCATTCTCTTTTTGTAAGACAGGCTTTTGGGAAGAAGAAATTGATTATTTTTTTTTTGTTAAGGAAGGAGAAAATGAAGGCAGTTGCTTAAATAGAGCAATAATGAATTATATGCTTTGTAAATACAAGTAGCTGGAGAATGCTAGAAAGCCTTGTGTACTTATATCGTATTTGCAGAATTCATATGGTTCTGCTAATGCAATATTGCTACAGCTGGAGCTGCCTGGCCTGGAGCTGAATTACAGACAAAGCAATTCAATTTCTTTCCGCAAAAACATCCCTGTATTTATCATCCAGTGACACCAAGTATTTTTGTTCTTGCTGTGGTAATTTCTCCTTAATTGATCTTCTACATATCATCACTTCTAATCTTTGCAAATGCCCCTGCTTTTGCATATTTAGCTGTACTCTGGTGACATTCATTTACCCTGCTGGGGTTTTTTACTTCTCAGTTCCCCATCAGCATAGTTTACTTCATTATTGTGCTGTAGAAGGTCAGCCAAAGGAAGACATGCAGAAACTCCTTAAAGTGTATGGGCTTGTGAGTAAATTTTAAGCTTATGAATTTTTAATAGGTTTGAAATTTACGCAAATGTGTTCTGCCATTTTTTAAACTGGATCTATTTGAATTTTAAAATACCAGAAGTATAAGCAAACATGTGCAAGGAATTGAAAAAATAAGTTTAGATACAGTTAGTTCATTAACCTTTTCAAAACCATTGACATCACTACTTCAGGACAAGTCAGTACCTTTCATAGGACATGATATATTCCATGTTATTTATCCCCAGAGATCAATGCAATTTAGGTTACTCTTTAAAAATTTTGTCAAAATTAAGAAACTTAAAAAATGAGGCCATAACATTAATTTCAATGCCATACATATCCCACTCTCTGCTGTCTAAGATGCCCTAAATATAGAGAGCAAAAATACTGTTTTTTCCTTTAACATTCATATTTTGTAACACAAATATCATACACTATAAGGGAGGGAGAATTTGAATTTGATAGAAATAAACAGGAGATGGAGACAATGTGGAAATTACCTTTCATGTAATCTGGGAAGCAGGTGCTAAATTCTCCTTAAATTCAAGAAGATGATTGATAAAGGTGGCATTGGACAATTGAATAAGATCAAAGTCCTTAAAACTCACAGTAATCCTGATCATTCTGAAAGACTGAGGAGTTTTGTGCATGTTCAGAAGCGCTGAGTTTTCAAGCATTGGGCTTTAACTCATTTATTCTGCAAGGACACGGTCCAGATCCTTTGGCTAATCACATGCATCACTGTTTAAGCCTGGTGTTTACACCTGATACCACAGAGAGGAGAAAACAGCTGGGAGGAAGGTATTGCACTGAGGGCTCATCAGAGCTTCTTGCCATAAGACCTAACCAAGGTGGAATAGGAAATGGCAGAATAATAGGATGGACAGGAGAGGGAATTTAAACTTCACTCTGAGAGCAGATATGCAGCCGTAAAAATCCTCTGAGCTATGCAACTTTTGCTTTCAGGAAAGGTTATAATAGAATCATATCAATGAGTAAAGGTCAGTCTCTAGGTGATTTTCTAGAATTATGCTAGACTATATACTTGTGTAAATCTTGTCAAATTTTATTTTAAGATTCTGTTTAAACTATTCCTGTCTCACAGATATGAATATGTAGGCTAGTTTGAAAAACATTACATAATGGCAACAGTAGTAGAAGAGACGATTGAAAATAATGGATCTTGGATGAGGTCTGTTAAGAAATGATTTTTTATTATTATTTTTTTCCTTCTTCTGAAGCAAGTAAGATACTTGCAATGTGTTAGTGTAATAAAAAGCTCCTGAAAGTGTTTCAGAAAATGTTGCTGGAGTGGGGTTGCAAGATAAATGGCTATCACTTTCAGGTAGAGTTCAAATGCCAGATGTAAATGAAGTTTTGAGTCACAGTATTAAAAGATAGTGTTTACTGCATCTTCCTTCTGTTTCAGAGTCTGGGAGCTAGGACTCCTGTATAATAAAGAACGACATTTTGGTGCGGGAGCACATACAGAAAAGGGCAACGGAGCTGGTCAAGGGACTGGAGAGCAAAACTTATGAGGAGTGGCTAAGGGAACTGGAGTGGTTTAGCCTAGAGCAAAGGAGGCTGAGAGGAGACATCGCTGTCTACAACTGCCTGAAAGGAGGTTGTAGCAAGGTGTGTTTTGTTCTCTGGTCCCAAGTCACAGGTGATCGGATAAGAGGAAATGACCTCCAGTTGCACCAGGGGAGGTTCATTTTAGACATCGGGAAAAATTTCTTCACAAAAAGAGTTATCAGGCAGCAGAACAGGTTGCCCAGGGAGGTGCTTGAGTCACCATCCATGGAGGTATTTAAAAGACACGTAGACAAGTTTCTCAGTGATATGGTGGACAGGCACAATTGGACTCACTGATCTCAAGGGTCTTTTCCAACCAATTGATGCTATTATTCTATGACAACCTTGTAAGAGCTTCCTGTATTTAGCAAATTCAGAGTAAATCTATAAACACAAATATACAGAATATGTACTTATACATATGCATGCACATATGCATATATACATCCAAGCCATGGTCTGTTCTTTCTCCAAAAGATTTCTAGTTAGGAAACAGAAAAATACTGTTTAGTATTTTCCTAAAAACAGTCTTACTGATGAATGCAAAGAAACAAGAGTGATTTGTATTCTCAGACAGGAGCTAATAAGCTGAGTTACTTTACTGCACATCAGACAGATATTTGGTTGATTTTATTTAAATCATTTTATTTTGTTGTGAAGTTATCTTAAGATGTTTTTCCCAGGCTGAAACTGAGCTTCATTTGAGCAAAGATTATGATGGTTATTTGCATTCAGGAAAGACTCCTGAATGTGCATTACCCAAGTTCCATTTCATCAAGAGGACTGATGGGTTTCCTAATGCATGGCAATTTTCTCAGGAACTATGCAATATATTTTGGACATCTCTGCATGTTTTCAGTAAGCCCTTAGTTCCACTTTACCCTCACTTATCCAATTTCCAACAGGCTCTAAATCTCTTTCCTCATGTGTGAGTACTCCCCATTCTGTGGTTTTCTGTGATATTTTTGCAAACATACCAACAGACTTCTAACACCTTTGTGAAGTTCAGTCTGCTGTGCAATTTCTCAGCATGTCTCTGCATTTATGGAACTTCCTACTTTCTCAGAATACTATAAAATGCCACAACTTAGAGCATCTGACATCAGTCATCTGAGTTTTATTTCTGTCTTTGGAATGAACTGCATACTTTGAAAAAGGGACAATCAGGTCTACTGAAAGTTATTTTTCAGCTGGTTGTGAAAGTCAAACAGTTCCCATTACACATCTGGATAAGGAAAGTGATTATGGTGATGCATACTGCATTTTACAGTTCATCAGAATAGTCCATACAGGACTCAATAAAGGTTAAAGGGTTTCTTCACGTGAATCTTCCTGAGCTGAAAAACTTAAATTCAGTCAAGTATACAAACTGTCTCAAACCTGAAGGGGAAATCACAGCTCCAGACTTTTCTGTCTACTTACATGCCAGATCCTATGAGAAGCATTGAGCTTCTGTTACATGTGAAAGGGAAATTATTCAGACTTTTAGTTATATTCTTATGCCTCAGGATAGATACTTATGTTCTTATTTTTTAATTAATAGTTTGGAGTTGTGTGCTTAATTCTGAAATTAAAAAAGGAAAAGATATCTAGTGCTTCTCAACACTGTAGAAGAGAATTATTAAGTAACGCTCACACTTTATTTAAAAGGATTTGTGTATTTTCTGTGGTTAAGATAGAGATAGGACTAAATGTTTCTAAAGTGTAGAACTGAAGATAAAGCTTCAGAAATATTACTCATTTGTATTCACTACCTCTATGATGTTTGATATTCTGTTAATTCTGTGCAGTTTTAACATAGAGAGTGATAACAAGCATTTGCTCTTTAAGTTTTTATTTTATTACTTTTTTCTCTCTCATCTTTTGCTTTTAATGGCTGATAACCTTTTCTATGTGTTTGTAATTGCCTTTTCTTCCTTTCCCAATGCCCAAGTTACTTTTACATACTTTCATCCTCTTTGTTTTATTTCCCGTCTTAATTTCCTTCATCTTTTACAATATTTGTTTGCAATGTTTTCTTTTCCTTTGTAAGTTTTGCTGTCCTGTGCAGTTTCATTTCTGCTCTGTGTATGTACATGAATTTTGGGTGCTTTTCTGTTATCTTTTCGTCCATCTTTCTCATTTCTGCTCATAAGACGACTTTTCAGTGATAGAGACTGTAATGCTGAAAAACAAAAAAATAGGAAGAAGTGATAGAGCTAATATTTCCTATTGTTATAAATCCTCAAAATCACTGTAAATTGCTGTGTAAGCTTTTAGCCCAATACTTTGAAGTATTCTGTGGGAATTGTTTGTGATGAATATTAGATGAATATCCATGTGTCAAATATATGCAGGTGAGATAGTGTGTGTTTGTAAATATTACATTTCTCTCTCTATTTCTGGAAAAGGTTGCCTCTTATCAGCATATCACAAAACTAACACTAGTCTTTCCTGGGGCAACTCTCTATTTCTCAAAGGTTAATAACAAATTTTGGTGATGTTTATCTTGACC
>VWPV01005858.1:0-32012 GCA_013389885.1 Geococcyx californianus
AAATCCAACACAAATTTCTGGAACAAGTCCCTGCTGAGGTAGGAGAAGCAGTCTCCAGGAAGTATAAAAGTCAACTGGGGGCTTTTGGAATTTTTTGCTACAAGGAAAACAACAGAACAACATAAAACTACTAGAAAAAGAGATTGATAGAATTTACTCAAATAAAAAAAGATAATGTTGCACAGCTGTATTTTTAATGTATATGTTAATAATTACCTCTATGAATGGTCTTGCAACTTTAGGAGAAATATTTTCTGCTGGAGATGGCTCTTGAGAAAGTACTACAAATTCTTCTGCTTTCACTCTAAACCCAGAATCCTCCATAGGAGAATGAACCTCAAACAATTCCTGAATCGTTTGCTTGGTAAGTAAAAGAAAAAAAGGTAAGTACTCTCAGCCTTCAGGACCAGAATCTATTTTGTTTACATAAAACTTGGAACTAGCTCAGGTTCAAATGACCTTACGAACTCTGAACTAATTAAGAAAAAAAAATAAACCTCTATCTATTATTTCTCTTCCATAAATATCTCCTGTAGGACAGAGTATTTCATATACAGGAAAGTCAGAAATACACATTCTCCCACCCTGTACCACCACACTGGGAGTGCCAGAAGGGGATGGACTAGCTTCACCAGTGCAGGCATTGTTTTCTGCATCTTCAGGGCAGCAATCAAGAGCCTAGCTCACTAAATACCCAAACCTGACATTTCATATTTATAAAGCTGTTGAAACCTTCATCCTTAAAAGCTCTGCAGAATTTTGCAGCTGGGTTCAAGAAACAATAATATATTAAGTCACAGACGTGATGCCTATGCATCACTATGTAAGTAATGGAACAAAAGCAGGGACACTATTTGAGAGAATGCAGCCCTAACACTCATGTTCAAGCAATCACAAAATCTAATAGGCTTACACTGATTTCTACTAAACTGTTATTAAACACTCCAACACAGTCGTTTGAATTTATTAAACAACTGCAACAAGTGTGTTTGAAAGTATTTTGAATACTAACTTACCTGTGTTAAAAAGGCCATTGAATAGTCGTTTCCCTGAGCAGCTACTTCTCTGATCAAGTCCTTTGTGCCATTTTTCAAAAGCTTCTCTTCTACAGAATTACCACTGACAAGTCTGAAAAACAAAAAGGAAAAAGAAAAGAAATCCGATAAGTCACTTCCAAAACAGCTTTCAAAAAACAAGAGAAACTGCCTTTAAAAAGTAATGCTAAATTCTTGAAATGTGTTGGTTTGTGAGTTTGGGTTTTTGGTTATTTTTTTGGCTCTGGTACAGGCCCGGAGCAAAACACATACTAAAATACCTACTTAAAAACTTTCTTTTAACAATAGTGTAATTCATAAAACTATTTTTAATTGAAGTGAGATGAAGCTGTCAGTACTGTTTCAACTGTTTCAGATCGCAGAGAGTAGATCTGAATTAACCTTACATTATAGCACGTTCAAGAGCACTTGTTGATTTGTAACCGTCACCTGTATATATGGATATCTTTACATCTCCCAATTCTGTCACACCATTCCTGAGCTTTTGCATCCATCACTGGGTTTAGATCGTTGTCATAGAACACAACAGTGTCTGCTTCAACAAGATTGACTCCAGTGGAACGACTGTGAGAGGAAAGGATGGCACAGAAAATGCGCTTGTCTCTGTTGAAAATTTTCATCAGCTCCTACATAAATGAAATACAGGCAAGGAGTAAGCAAACCATACATCCAAACAAAATACCAAACCAAATTTGTTATAGCCTAATAAAAAACAGACAAAAACAAGGCAAGCATTTCAAAATCACTAAGAAACAAGGCAAATTTCTTTCCCCTGCTGTAGAGTTTAAAAACCTGAGAAGCACATATTGCCGTACCAGTGGGCAGCTGTAAAGGTAAACCTACCTGTCGTTGTTCATGGTTAGCATATTCATCAATCCTCACAAATGTGAGGAAATGGAAATTCAGGAACAATTCCAGTATGTCCAACATCAGAATCATCTGTGATAAAATCAGCACACGGCGCCCTTCAGATTTCAATTTTTGAAGCAAGACAGCAAGAGCTTCTAATTTTCCTGTATTTCAAAGGAGAAAACCAATAATGGTTTTACATACAAATTCCATTCCTGTAAAACATAAAATTACTGAGATATTATCACTAAATGTCCTCTTACCTGAGTCATATTGCACCAGCCGGAGGTCAGGGAACTGTAGCAAGTGAGGAGTTGTGATCTGTTGCAACTGATGCAAGTGTGGAGCTGCCTTCTGCTTAAGACTGTGCTTAAGGAGTTTCAATCTGTGACTATATGAAGGGGGAGGATTTGCTACATACAAACACGGAGGAGCAGCAACTGCAGCTGGCAATACACAGAGAGCCCTGTGAATAGCATCAAAACAAGGGAGCATCAGTTTGAAAAGTTACATACGAAATGATCACTTGCAGCACGAATTTTCAGCCCACCAACAATATAATTTTACACTGTTATCCAATCACTATGTCAAAATTAGATAGTAAGTGCTGGATACCTTCAAACTATTCTCTATCTCCCTTTATCTTTTGGGGTTTTGTCTGCTTTGATGATAGCTTCTGTTAAGGTGTTTGTACTGTGACCACTGTATGCAGTCACTGGAGCTCAAACACAAAACACACTCATCATACCAAATTTAATAAAAGTAATTCCAAAAAGTTTGAGGTTTTTTAATTGCATTTCACATGTCTAGAAAACTGTAGCTATTGCTCTGCATACAACCCACTAAATGTTAGCTTACATCTCTGTGTCTTAACTCTTGTTGGTTGGCTTCAAGAGGTATTTACTCAGAAGCAAATCCAAAGCATAAATACGTAAGCTGAAGTTTGGTCAGCTGAATAATGAGCTCAAATGAATGAACTGAATAATGAGCTCAAAACTAGGAATGAGGCACTGGAAATTCTTATTATAAAGACCCAAAAAGAAACAGAAATGATTTGTTATTTTTACATTCATACTGCACTTCAATCACTGCTAAATAAATCAGTCTGAACCAAACAAGTTCATGACCAGAAACAAAGTTTTAAAGTGTTTTTTAAAAGGAATGTTTAAGAAATAACTAAACATGGTAAATGCTTACAAGGCAGACTAACACGTTACCTGTTAACAACATCCTTTAGAGATTCCTGTTGCTGAACCAAAGTCAGGATCATTTCTTGCAAGGGGTTACGTGGGCCTCCGGAGGCACTTGAAGAAAGGCAACAGTTCACAAAGCCAGCCCACCTCCAACTGTTGTCTTCAGTGGAAGACAGCTGAGAGGGCTTCCTTTCACCAGTCAAAGAACAAATACTCAGCAAGTCTTTGCCATACATTGGAGCCCGTGAACAACGGCGCTCATTGCCAGAAAATATTCTGTCCAGGCGCTCCTTCAAAAGACGGTTCTTTTCTTCATAGGTTTCCTTTGCCAAGAAAAGTTGAAAAAAACCCACATTTACTACTCATCAAAACTACTTAAGAATTTGAGGTTCTTTAGAAGGAATCTATCAGGATCAGAGTTCTGTGTGGTTTATACCACCAACATTCGAGATTCTAACAACTACTTAGACCAATCACAAAAGATGTAAATTTTGGATAAAATTTTAAGACTACAGCTAAATTCAATTCATTGAAGAGTCAATTCTACCTCAGTTTAGCATCTTCTTGCTCTTTTTAAAGTATATTTTCATAGTTTTGGAAATAAAATAAATCATTTCTATTTGGGACATTTCAATTAACACATTAATTAATACTGGTAAGCTGCAGGTTCTTGCATATTTTAACATATATTTGATGTTTCCCTATGCTTTATAGGTTGCTTAAGTATCTTTTCTAAAAAGTTGTTAATATAAGAAATTTATAAAAATTTGATCGACTGCCTTTGTGTTCAAAACACGCAGAAAATCTTCTAATGCCTTTATTCACACATAACTACATAATTACAAGACATTACAGTTGTAAGAACTGTCTGCTATCACAGCACGAGAAAGGTGTTAGCTGCTTTTATACACCAGAATTTATTTTAAACAGCAGATTATAAATGAAATTGCATCAGATCTGTCAATCTGAAACACTGACATAAGTAATTTTTTTACCTACTCTGTAATAATCAAACTTCCTAATTAATTCCAGCTTTGTAAATTATAGCTTCCAACTACTATATGGGCTTAGTATCAATCCCAAAAACTGTATTTCCCTAAGAAAATAAAAATTAAGTACCTGTGACTGTCCATGGGTAGGTGCTGGTTTTAACGCTGCTCCCATGTCACCAGACGACAAATTAGAGATTGCAGTTCTACCTGGAATACAAACTGAGGATAAACCTTGCGTTTACATATTTATTCTTCAGAAGATTAGTTTCATTTACTATTTTCAATAAGTAGACTTTTCATGGCTGTAACACATCATAACTTCAGACAAATTTTGATACTAAATGCCCATGTGGTATTGCAAATTTGTATTTTGTTACCCATCAGGTATCTGACAGATACTTGCATCAACTGTTTTTGCAAAAATCCAAGACCCACTGCATTCGTAGTGTATCCAAAATACCATGGATAGCGCAATAGATATTAATGTTTAGAAGTTATACTCTAATGAGGAAAAGATTGTTCTAATTTGTCTTCAACAAATCATCTGACATTTTTCACAAAACATATGAATTCAGTATATCTACAAACGGATAAAACTACACAATGGAATCTCACAGTAGTCCAGTGAATTCAACTGCTAGCAGATGTTTTCCCAGACAGCTAACTGACATCACACACGAATAAACTAATTGAAACTGCAGTAATACCCTTCATGTACTGGCACAGTAGACGGGCACAGTGTAGTAGGATATGCAGGTTTCTGTCTCAGCCAGAAAGCACTGCTAATCAGCACTGATTACTTGTCCTAGCAAAGCAACACAACCCTCCACAAAGTACTTCAAACTCACTACTTGCCACAAAATCTGACTTAAGATACAACTGGTAAAAATATACTTTATATTTCATACAGGTTCAAGTTCTCCTAAGTTTGTACTACAAAATTAAATAAAACTCCAGTACACATCAGACACAAACCAGAAAGATTTACTTAATAGTTTACTTGCTTCTGAATTCAACTTAAAGAACTATGATCTACAATACTTTGGAGTTACAGATCAATGTGATTTTAGCAACTGAATGCTTAGATAGAGACCTTTCTTCAGGCTAGAAAGCCTACCTTGCTGGGTCACTGCTGTGGAAGTTGGGACACCTGCTTGGTGCTGGTTTCCTAAAGCGTTAAGAGCATTCTGAACAGTTCCTGCTTGAGAAACTGTCTGCATGACAACTGGGCCCTGAGGTCTCAAGTACTGCTGACCGGGTGCTGAGACAATCTGAAGAACACTTCCTGCAATGGATGATTTTTAAAAAAATTAGACTAAATAGAGTGGAAAAGAATAAATGTTTTTTTCTAGTAAAAGTTATTACTGTTACAAACTGATCACTACTGTTTCAAACTATGTTAAATTTTCCGAGACACGTTCATTCCCCCAATCTGATTTTAAGTTCCATAATATCTGGTGGGAAGAAAACATCTAAGTTTTCATAGTTAAAGAGAAGATTCATGTTGTCAGGGTATCATTGTAAATCTAAGTATTTTATAAGGAATTTGGACAAAATCCAAGCAACCAAAAAGGGTATTTCTGTTTTTCAAAACAGAGCTACCTTATTATCCCTGCCTCACACAGAAAACGGGTCGAGAAAATAGAGCAAGCAGTAGGGATGGAAAAATCTTAACATATAGCAACAAGGAACATGCTGCTCACATTAAATCATGAGCATTCTAAACAATGCAAACTCCCTGTTTTGAAGTAAGTACCTTGTAACTGCAAGGGTTGCCCTGCAGTGAGCTGGCGAAGTTGACTGTGTGACAAAGTGAACTTGTTCCCTTGGAACTGCAGTGTTACAGGAGTCTCCGGCTGAGCGATTCTGCCTTGTGCTCCTGCTATAGAAGCCAGTTGGGCAATTTTTACTACCTCACCACCTGTTAAAGACAGAAACAGGCATTAAACCCCCCCCCAAGTCAGAGGCGCATTGTTTAATATCCACAGTTCTACATTTGGTTAGTAAACTGGTGCGGAAGCGCCTTCCATGCATAATCATACTTAGTGCATCAAAAGTGTCATACAAAAGTTAAGCAGGTATTGTTTTCTGTATTTGTTGGACAAACTGGAAAAAAGCTGATTGTTTAAAGGGTAAGAACATCAACATTTTAGAAGTTATCACGTTCATTAGCAAAAAAAGTTAAGAGCTACCTGAAAACTCATGTGACACTTTGTAACAGAACGCGTATAGATACTAAAGTGATTTTCACTGCCTTTTCAAGAGCACAAAGGAAGATTTAAAGGAAGAGACAAATAATCACACATCTGGCATTGTAAATACATGTTTGAAATGTCCTGAAATTTGCTGAAGAAATGCAATTTATATTAAGCGATCTGCACTTAGACAAACCAAAAAGCTTTATAGTGGCGAGGACCAAGCTTTTTGTGATTTAAATGCAGAAATGTTAGAGGCATTTAAGCGTTAAGTTTTATGATATTGAGGAAATATTGGCATAAAAATTTAGCTTTTGTAAAGGCAGTGCGCTACCTCAGAGATAAAATTAATATATCAGTGCTCAGTACTCTACACACATGCTAATAGGCAGTGCACATACAACCTTAAAGCAAAGCCTCGTCACTTTTTCTCTGCCTAACAGTTGCAACGTTTCTCTCTGCAAGAGGCCTTTAGCAGATGGATTAGTGTTTAATATGAAAGGAATAATTAGGACAGAGCTAAAACATTTGGTCTGAAGGAAGTCTTGCCAGCAGAAGAAACATGCAGAAATAGGAGATTAAGTTGACACCGCTAATGTATGTCCACAGCAATTCTATTGTTTCTTATCCAATTTTCGATTTTCCTTGGTCATAAGCAACAAACTGAGCAAGGCTAATCAGAAGAGTGAAAAAAAACAACGATTCTGTACACATTTTAGGGTGCCTAGTAACTTAACCTCATGGTAGTACAAAGGTGGGAGAAACCTTGAAAGGGGAGGCCACTTACTAGGCAACCGTGCCTGGGCCTGAGAGGTCAGAACCAGCCTCTGAGGCAGCACACTCTGTTGGATGGTGTGCGAGGGGGCCTGTGGCTGGGCCTGGCCTAGCTGAGAGGCCGGCGCAGAGGTCTGGCCCCGCAGTTTCACAGGGTGGGCTGTGCTAGTTGCTGTGGTGAAGGTCGTTGCGGGCTGGTGTCTTGGAGCACTGGTGGAAGCCTGAGTTGTCTGAAACTGTGCTGCTGCGGCTGCAATCAATAAGGGTTGTTTGTGCAAGCTGTTAGAGGTTTTAACTCCACTCTTTTAAACAACCTGCATTAAAAAGAAACCTTCCAACAGGATATTAAAATGGCTACAGGAATGGCTTGTCCTTACAGATTGGGATTTCTAATCACACCTTTCACTCCGCCCTATTCTCACAACATTATATATTTGGAAAGCATTGTTTAAAGGTTAAATAAGTACACAAAAGCACTGTAAATTCCCATTTTTGACAGAACATTAGACAAGATCAGGGTTTAAATACCAACTGCGCCATATTTACTCCATACGCTAACAATTAGATTACACAAAGCTTAGTTTTGCATTATAATGGCAGATCATACTGTAGCAACTAGCAGGGAAATTTACTGGCAATTAGTCTGTTGGTATTTTTAAGCCATTAGTATTCTAGATCATTAAGCTAGAGGGAAAAGGAGTTCTATTAACAGACTAGCTTGTACCATCTATGCAGTGGTTCAGCTAACCAACCTAGTCTTAACACTCTTACCTTGATTTGAAGACACCGTAGCTATGGGTGATCTTCCTCGTACTTGTCCCTGTTGAGTTACTGTTGCTGTGGTCACCGTGCGCTGTACCTGAGTGCTTGGGAAAACTACAGTCCTGCCCTCAGGTTTCTGACCATACTGAACGGGTTGAAACAACCTGAAAAGAACACGAGAAGTGTAAGCCTGTAGGAATATCAAAACCTGACCTTTAAAAATAAATTCTGTCACCAGGAGAAAGTATAAACCAAACACATCAGACGCTAATCTCTTTCTCAAAGGCGCCTGAGGTTGGCAAGACTCATCTCTTCAGTAAACTTCATGTGTGGACATTATTTATAAAGTCATTTTTGCTAAGTCCAAGAAAGCAGAAAACTTTCATTGCCATGCATTAACACAGGATGCATCAGAATTATAGCAAACAGCTTAAGATTCTAGCCCGATATCTAGAAAAAGAACAGAGCTCTTGCATTGTTTCCAGAGAGACATCAACATGCCAACAGTTTATTCAGCAGCTCATTTGCATCAGAAAAAGATCCACATTACTTTGATATCACCACTTCACTAAGACAGAAATACTCTTAAAAGATTACTGCTGTAAAACTTCATATATCTCCTACAAGACTGCAAGAATGTTAGCACTGTAGGCTCAGCTTAGTCTGCAAAAATTACCTCCATGCTGATTTTGCAAAATACTCACTTGCCACAAACAAGGATCTCAAGAATAAAATCTATCAGCTGGTGAAGTGAAAACTATGGGATATCCATAAACAAACTTCAAATGCAACTGTATGCTCCAAAAAGCTATTAAAACAGAATCTCTAATTTCAAGGGTAAACAAGAAAGCAATAGAATAATTAAATGCAAAGTCAAGTCTGAGGCTTTGTGTGAATCGCGTTACCAGAGATGCAGGCAGAACTCTGTAAACATAGCAACAGAACTATATTTCCTCATAGAACTCTAGGTTAAAATGAGGGCAGTTGTACATACCTGCTTGGTTTGAGCTTCACTGGATTAGGCCTAGCTGGTGGTGGAGGGGAGCTGTAGATTTCTTCGATCAACTTTCTAGTAACCTTTTGTTTTGGCAACATTTGTGCTTCATAATGTGTCATTTTGTTTTCCATTCCAATGAGATCAAAAAGAGACAGGTCTGATTCCTAGAGATATTGTGAAGCACAGTTTATTTTATGTGATAAACTGAACAGTTAAGTCCTCTCTGTGTACTGTGTTGAATTCACTTTCCATATTTTACTTTTTAACTTGAAATAGATTTTGTAAGTTTGGAAGTATATCTTAAACTCATAATCCAAATTTAAGCATCAGCATCAGAAAAAAATAATTGAAATCATTAGCCCGTTACGGAAATCAAAGCAAGGCACACTTAGCAATTCTTCACATATCATAATTTCCAAAGAATTAAGTAGAACTCTTAGAAGGTGTTTGTAAGCTATGGAGCTCAAATGCCAAACTATAACGGTGCACATGTAATTTAGGAGTAGAAATAAATGAAGGACAGAAACAAGATCGACCAAAAAGATCATCTCATCTGCTCCATTATCCAAAATTCTCTCCAACGCAATGATCTCCTTTGATTATCTCAAAGAAGGGCATCGCTTCTTTAATTATAACACAAACAGCAGTACTTCAAATGGATTCACAAAAGTGTCGTTGAATCAGAGTGTTTACTCTTATGGGAAGAAGATAAATCTTGCTCTCCTTTAGCCACTGAAAGCAGAAAGAGAATTACAGAATGTCGTAAATAAGCACTGTGCTTCCCTAGTGTCAGAAAATTCCTGCAAACACGAGTATGATGATGCAAACTTCTCTTTGACCAAGTCGTTCATGAAAAATTATTGATTACAAACCACCTGAAAAGCTCAAACTACTATTACAAAAAAGGGGATTCAGCAAGTACACACTTGGCAAGCACAGCTATGGAATAGTGAATTCCTCCTCTTTATAAACTCCAGGCAGACTTATAAGAAAACAGTATTAAGTACTGAAATCCTGCAACGGTACTAAGAAAATTAAAACCACTTTACTTTTCTACTTACCTTCCAAATATCCCTTTCTAGGGCACTCAGTACCAGAGACGCAGTTCTGTATTCCAATGTTTCTGACACATATGAGGTACTTGAAAGCCGGGGGTTTATCAGATCCGGGTGATTACAAATCCGTTGCAGCTGCATCAGGACATGGAGGACACTGATGAAGTGTCCACTTTTGAGGGCTTCTTGGGTTCTACCAAATAATTTGTAAAGAAATACATTAATTTAAGCACAGCTTTTATGGAGATGTCCCTAAACCAGCAAGGTGAGAACGTGCAATGCCATATGTTATGCAAGGTCTTAAAACAAGCTTAGAGTCTACCTAGGTCTTTCTAAAGCATTTTAAGTAGTGTTGTACAAAATATAAACTTGGAAACATGAAACTTCAGGGCCAGTGCTACCTTACAGTCAAATACAACCTAACCATCCCTATCATCTATCTCCTTTGTTTGTTTCATCCCTGCACCTATCAATAACCACTTGATGTCACAGTACAAGTGAATGAGTGGACGACAGGAGAAACCTTTTGGGCTTTAAGAAACGACTTAGTCAAAGAGTTGAATATCAAAATAGCAGGAAAATTGATCATTACAATTTGATTTTCAAGTTTAGGAGGTAAATGCATGTTTTTCATTAGGCTCATAGCAATACTTACCTGTAACTTTAGTTTACAATGTCAACACATTCTATCATTGCTCATAATAGAAAATTTCAGAAAAACACTAAACCGCTTCCAACCATGACCAATTATTTATCATCTTGCTTAAGCACGAAAAATGACACTCTTTTTTATTTACTGTTTTATCTCCTTACCCTGGTTGTAATATGACATCTTCATACATAGCTTTTTGTCGACTAGAAAGACGGCACTTTAGCACATGCTCGTATTTCTTTGTTAGCTGCTTTTCAACATCTCTCTTTGATCTTCGCAAAATAAAAGGCTGAATCATCTGAAATGTTTCATAAATGATGGAAAAAAAGAATGTTTCACTTCAAAGATGCAATTTTACAACAGAAAGCTAAACCTATTCACACCTAACACATTTGATGTAATAAATCTCATATGCCACATCTAATCATACTGCTATGCAAACGGTTGTATAGGCATTGCTTTTTTCTTTAATTTCTGCATGTTATGCTTCAAAATCTGAGCCTTCTATTACTATTTAAAAGAAATCTCCACACCCTTCTGGTAGCAGAAACCTCTGCTTTCAGCAGAACTTTGAATTGACCAAAGTGTTAAGAAAGACCAAAAATTTCAAGCTGAATCACATCTTTTCACACAGTATCACAGTATCATAAGGTTGGAAAAGACCTGTGAGATCACCGAGTCCAACCTATGATCCAACACCTACACCTACTCCTACTTGTCAACTACACCACGGCACTAAGTGTCTCATCCAATCTTTCCTTAAACACCTCCAGGGACAGTGACTCCACCACCTCCCTGGGCAGCACATTCCAATGGCCAATTCCTTTCTTCCTTTCCCCAGCTCTATAGTAGGACAGATGAGAAAAAATGACAACATACTCTGTGTAACCTGATGACCAATTTATGGCAATAATCCTGGTTCTCCTCATTAGGTGCTTTCACTGGAAAATCTAGATAAGGTCTGGAAATTCCTGGAATCAGAAAATGTACCATGGTCCACAACTCCATCAACGTGTTATGCAAAGGAGTGTCTATCAGAAGCAAACGATGCTGGCTGTGAAAAATAAGAGATTTTTCATCAATATAGCATTCAGCTAGCATCATTATAAAAAGGACAGCAACATCCAAACAGTGTTTATCATAGCTTTATTTGTTAGATACATAGAAGAAATACGTAGTGCTAATAAAATTAAACCTAGGATAAATTAAATATATCACCAAACTAGGTCCCTCATTGCAGAGTATCAGAACTTTCAAGGGGAACTGTTTGGAAGCATGGAGTATGAGTTAAACAGAATTACAGTGTTACAACAGTAGCAATAAAATGATCCTGAGTATGTCTTTGAATCCTGACTGTATCAACTAAAGGAATCTCTGTAAGTGCCTGTTGCACAGGAATTTGGGCAGACCAAATCAAGAGGGTTTTCATCAGCCTTCTGCTAAGAACAGAACTGCATGACAAGAGGAAATTCTACTGACAGCAGGAAAATAGGTCTCTGTTCCGTACCTGCGGAGACTGAAAAGTGCCTCCCAGTGTTTCTCAGTCATGTTCTTTATTTGTTGCATTTCATCTACTATTAAGTATTTCCATCGGATTTTCATAAATGCTGGATGGCCTTTGAACAGCTGCTTGTAGGAAGTGATACAGACATTGAAGCTGTTGGGTTCTGTCCATTCCTATAGGAAAGGAAAGAAAGGATGAGACAGAAATGTTAAGGCAGAGCTCTAAAGTATCTCACAACCAGCTATCTCTTCACTAAGAACAGAAAGATGTTATGACTCAAAGCATTCTAAAAGACAGCCTAGGTCTTTGAACTACAGTCAGTTCAGAAAGCAGGTAAAGTATTGCATGTATTGCTCCTTGCCAAGGGAGTTCCAAACAGGCCTTTGAAAATCTAGAACTGTTAAGTGTGAATCTTTCTGTAAATCAACTTGCAGTGTTAAAAAACTACTCTTAGCGCATCAGGATGCGAGGAACACACAGATAAATGCAGGTTAAAGGAAGATTCTTGCCAACTAAAATGCCAAATACAACAGTGTTGAGTTGTGAAATACAATACCTGTCTTTTTGCCCTAAGTTCCCTTTGGCTGCCGAAGTAGAGAAGTATCTTCAACCCTGGGCACCAGCGTTTCAATTCCAGCTCCCATTTCAATATGTTACAGCTCCGTACAACAACAAGGTGAGGGCCCCAGTTACCTACAAAAGGGAAAACATGGTAGTTAAGCATAGAAAGGGTCTCCTGACAATTCATGTGGCTTATATCTTCCCCTGATTTTTTAAATGCAGTGTATATCATTAAAAGTGAGATTGAATAATGAGAGGTATTTTAATGGCTGCTTTTTAGTATTTTTCACACCTCAAGTATCCCTTGTGCACTTAATATCTATTTTTCTCTCAACTATACCAACTGCTTGAATAAGAGATACTACCTCCACAACAAACTGTGACTTACCCTCTTTTCTTAAACCATCCTCAGTACGATACCACTACTAGCAATATCTGAGATGGTACACAACACAAATGTTCACATTTACTCCTTTAATAATCTGTGGCCCTCCAGTCATTAAAAAATTCATAAGGCTTTTTTATGGTAATAAATAAGGTTTTAGAAGAATTTTATCTCCTAGAAGGTAACAGCAGATTGATCAAAAATGTGACCCTCATCTACAATTCACAAAGCTAATGCTGGCCTAGTACCTGTCTAAAATTGTTAAGCAAACGAACTTACCTTCATTACAAGCCAAATGGGCAAAAAAGGCTATAATCTGCACTGTTTTTCCAAGTCCAGCCTCATCTGCCAGAATGCCATTGAGATTCTTCCTGTACAGTTTTGCCAGCCAGTCAAGCCCAATCTTCTGATATTCTCTGAGAGACCCATACAGAAGCGACGGGGTACTGTATTTTACCTGTAATACGAATGATTTGATACATTTTTCCCCAAGTTAAATTCACAGACCATGTCATAAAGCATAAGCTAGAAAATACTGTAATTTGTTGCCAAGACCTGCAATATCATGAAAAAAAGCATTCTTCATGTAAAGGTAAGCTCACATGGCAGCTGAAAATAGGGAGTCTTACCGCTGTTGTTATCCTAGAGCTGCCTTTAGGTAACAGCATTTCTGCTGCAGCAGCAACTTCTGATATATCTCGCATATGCTTCTTTGGAGGACTTGATCTATCTATGCCCTTGTACTGGTCAATGCTGAGAAGGGAGTCTATGAGGACAACTTCCTTCTGAGGACTTTCCCTATCAGAGAGAAGGTCTTCCATTTCTAGGAGAGAGAAAAATCGCATTGCATTTAAAGTCTTGATTACACAAAGCAATTGAGATGGACAGAATTCAGACAGGATCTCGTATATGTTCTGGATGTCTGCTCTACCCAGGCTAACATGACCACAACTTCTAGGGAGGTCTCTCATACTACCTGAAACCTACTCTCAAACAGGTAATTCTATTATCACTTCAATAAAGAACAGATGGCAACTGTGTAATAATAGCTAGCTATGAAGCGTGCTGTTTAATTCAGTATGGAGAGGTTCTTCTATGGCTCACTATTTTTCCTGAGAATCTCACACTTCTTTAAAGACAGGCAAACACTACCCTCTTTTCATAAACTAAGAAATAAGAAGAAATTCTTCATTATCATTATCCAAATATATTTAGTAATAACAGGAATAAACCTGATTTTTCTAAAGATCATTCCAAATGCTTAGCAAGAATGCCACTGTACTTCCCATTACTTCTTGTATATAACATTCTTCTTCACTTAAAAAATAAAATATTTTACATATGAGTCACTGGGTATTTAATTTTCCCTTAGTATAAAATGTCTTTTAACAGAGACCTGAAGAGCCAATCAGTCTTATTTCACCTTGTAAATCAGCACCACAACTTCTAAACAAAAAACAATTTACCTTCCTCACTGCTATCATCTTCACTGTCAGGCTTCGGCTGGGGCCAGTGAAAATTTTCTGCAAAGGCACCTTCATACATCTTTATTAAATCTTCCAGAGGCAATTCAGCTGAAGGTCATTAAAGGATGCAAGTTTAATACCAGCAAAACTTGTAACAATCAATACCATTGCTTTTAATCTCATTACATTCTTCACAATTGTATGAAGCCAGAAGTTAACTGAAGAGGTCATTATTAGGTGAATTATGGCAATATTTACTTAATGGTCTTGATTACGAAGAATACTTGGCATTCCATCAAGTAGTCTCCTCTTTCAGCTTGCTTTGTATGGCATTACAAACCCACCACACAAACTAACAGTAAACTACTGGTTGGGGAGGTAGGGGCATCAAGACAATTCATGACTTAAAAGTTTAAATACTGAGCTGTACCTCAACTCCACTAAACAGTATCTCCATGATCCTTTGTCTGATCTGTTTAAGCAGGAATGTGCACACTGTTGGTGGCCAATCAATCAGGAAATATCCTCATTAGGAACCTGGCTGAATGGCCAAGAGTTATAATCCCTCCAACTGGCCAGCTGGCTGCAGCCACTAAGCTGCCAAACAGACCAAACAAACAGATCTGCAAAATACATATTAATTGCCAGGTGAGCTTGGCTTAATAGGAAGCCTGCCTCTAAAAATCAGCAAGGTTTTTACCACGGTAAGTGAAGCAATCTCTATGGCATACTTTGCATACATTAAGCACAGCAGAGCAGTTACAGTTATGTTGCTAACGAAAGAGCTGCTAGCCAGAGTAGCATCCCTAAAAGCCCCTTATCTGCAAGCATTCATACCCTCCGAGATCAGCACTTCAGGGCCCTTTCAGACTTAACAGGTGGGTCACAAAACCCTTCTGAGATATTCAAGACAGGTGATGATAATATGTTTATGTTCAACTTGATATAATTCTGCTTTTAAGTATTTATTATTCACTCCAAGAACTTAGGTTGACAGTGTTTTGCTGTGAGGTTTTAACAAAATGCACTGCTTCAGCAGAGAAATACTTTTTCTCAAGCTACCTTACATGGTAACTAGTTAAAGTACGCAGGATGCTTTATAAAGTACAGATGCCCATCACCAACTCATAAACTAACCACTACAATTTTCCAAACAATAAATATGTCTTACATATGACTGAACATCTGAACACATTCAACTTCTCATCTACAACCCTATTTACAAGTATAGCCACTACATGTTTTCACCTGCTGTTTCAAAGCCCACCACAGAGGAATCGAGCTACACGCCTACCTTCTTTGGCTAAATTAGACAATTCAGTTTGATGGTTTATGTTTCCTTCTTTAGCTTCTTGTTCTTCAATTGTTTCTTCTTCATCTTCAACTAAAATAAAAACAAATGCTAATCTTGGCAATCAAATTACACAATAATTCAGGAGTTTGTAATTACACACCTGAAGCGTATTAGCATAAGGTATTGTAAGTCAGCAGGATTCAAAAAGAGAGACATGTCTGTAAAATAAGAAAGTCTGAGAGCACTTTTGCCTCAGGACAAAATGCAGTCTTGAACTCCTAGGTGTTGGATGGCAAGGGTCACCAGAGACAGGTTATTCTGTAGCTTTAAACTGCAAATTTTCTTTGTCAGAAACACAACACAGATCTCATCAAGTAACTAAAGCAGATTGGTTATCCAGGCTGAAATCTTCAAAAGAAGTTTAAGACCACTAGTGAGGTTTGAGAAAAGGAATGAGGACAGAAAGAATTAAAATCCATCAAGTATGATGACAGCGTGTTTTATTTTCAAATTTTCACTTAAGTCCTTTTAAAGGAAAATTTAATATCTAATTGACTACCTAATCTCTTTAAGAAACGGATGAGGGCTGGTATTTGGTTTGTGAAAAGCATTGCATCCATGCAGTAAAGGACTGAATACCTGTGGCTTCAGGTGTTTAATATACAACATGTAAAACATTAGAGGCACAATTTTGAAGTGACGTACCTTCCTCATCAGTCAAAGACGTGCTTGCCTTTCTTTTCCTTCCAGATGATGAACCACCCTAGCATTAAACAATAAAATACGTACAAACATAGACAAAAGTCAGGAAAGTTTTATTATTATTTAAAGAAAGCAACAAGTGCCTTGCAATCACAACAGCACTTTCTAGTAGACACTTAGCACTTATTAACACTTTCCTGGTCATGCAAAAGTAGACACTGCACTACCTATTGAAGGTCGTGTGCAATCAGCTATGCCAAATGTTTGCAGTTCAAATTACTCAGATCCAGCTGTGGCACAGAGCCCTAGTACACTCTTTTCTTTCAAAACATTACTGAGACACAACACTTCCATCCAGGCTGGAATCAAGGACTAAATTTTCACCAGTCAATAAAAAAGGGATATGGCACAGGCCTACAGCTGTTCAGTTCCAGCTGCCCAGCATACTCTGAGGCGCGGTTTAGCCTGTGCGTATGAACACTCACAGGCAGTGCTAGGCCAGTTTGGCTGACAACACATGCTAAAGCTTATTCCTAACAGGAAATACAGATGCAGGCATCCTGCTTGGTGTATTGGGAGCATTTCAGGAAGTGGGCATCAGCTGTCCCACACCAGATGGCTCCGGGCCTCAGAACGATCCCTCGCCCGTTTTTTTCCAATTGCACAGATGTAGCCAAGGAGTCCTGGCACACGTTTTGTCTAGGACAAAAGTCATTTAAGTTTCATTCAGTTTGATCCATTCTGTAGCATATATCTACATCTTCCAGCAGATAAATCACAGCTGAACAGCTGAAAACATGCTTTCATGCCCCACAAAGTTCACCTCTGGTTATAGTAGATGAAACTCCTGCCCAAAACAAAGTCTGGTAATTAATCTGTACATTTCTTTGGTCTTGCAATCTTTGAATGACTGATTCAAAGCCATTGAGTAAATATGAGTTCTTCCTTTAAAAGGTATTTATCAACCACAGTCCATTTCCCCATTAACAGCTGTGGTTTTTAACCAGAAAACAACTATATTTATGCTTATAACAATACGTTCAGTTGTCAGTAACTGCACAGAAATCTATGCAGTTACTTATCATCACTACTTATCATCATTACTTACAGCTAATTATCATCATCATTTATTTAAGGAGAATATTTCACGTTTATCAAAACTTTTTCACACAAGTAGTCATATTTAAACTAATTTTTGAAGGAACAGAAAGGCTTACCATTTCACTCTCCAATAAAAGGTCTTCTGCAGGTTTTGTATCCTTACCTGGAAAATTATTATACTTGATGTGTGCATTAGTCACTTAGCAATTTTATGTTTCCAATGTGAACTTTTAAACGTACTCAACATAAAACACAAGAAATATTAACAAAATACAGCACAGAAATACAAAAAACCATAACTCATAGTTCAGATCTGTTCACAACCTATTATTCACATCTCACAATTCTACCACCAATAAAATTAAACCCCACTGGGTGAAATTATAGCATCAGAATTTATACTAGATTCCTCACGAAATAGAATACCATTACCTTTCCTTGAAATTCTCTTTAAATTCAAAGCTTTCTTCCTTTTCTCTTGAAATTCAATTTGTAGTTTTATTTCAACAACCTGGAATGTAAATGAAGTCTAATAAAGCACTTAATTTTTATAAATTCATTACTGAAGATGAAAAAAGCAATATGACTTGTGCAAGTATAAGTCAGTATTTTACCTGCTCTATGTTAGACCAAAAGTATTCTATTTCTCTAGCAATTGATGCAGCAATTCGCCTTAGTTTGTTTTGTTCTTCCCTTTTAGCTCGCTCTTCATTAAGTTTCTTTTCCTCATGATAACGAGCCACAGTTCTTACCATCTAAAACACCGCAAGAGATACTGAGTTAGGTTACCTCAAAATACACAGCATTGTGTTTCTGCAGATTATACTGGTTGTCAGCAGCCAGCCATCATCCGTAGCTTTACACGCACAGCACTCACCTCCAATATTTCTAATTCTTACCATGCGAGTAAAACAACAGATAGAAAACTCAAAGGAAAAAGAAAACACAAGAACTATAATTAAGCAATCAAGTAGGAAACTAATTGTTCACTAATCTCTCTCAATAGAAAAATTAGCAAAAAAATACATCTACTGAAATTAGCAGCAAATACACAAAAGAAAACGTTCAGATAGTACAAGAGTGAAGTCATATAAATCACACCATGAAATGTAAATGCTAAAGGTAAAATGAGTTTAAAAAGAGCGTACGTACATGAGTGAAAGATCAGTCAACAGCTGTTAAAGACTGACTGGATTGCAACCTTTAGCTCAGAAGGTGTCTAAAATATTGCCTTTCAGAAGTCTGGAGCATACTGCCAGGGAACGATCCTTTCATATCTGCCCTTCCTGTTTCTCCTATTCTTAAAAACCTACCATTGGCCACAAATGAAATAAGTGCTTCAAATTCAGATTTAAATTATATTCAAAACGCAGATCTTCATTTTAAAAAAATGATACACCTATTTCATTACTTTGCTTGTAAGGAAGAGAGTTCTCAGCTGCCATAATTTCAGAATATACAATAGAAAACAATAATGGAAATTTTAATAACCTTTAGCTGCTCTCTTCATTTCTTCAAACTAGTCATAAATATAAGAAAAGAAGGTGCAACATTGCTAGAATTCATATAAAATTCTTGCTTATTATAAATAAACAAATTTTACATATTTCATCTCGCCCTACTCCAATTTCACTCCATCACTGATTTAATTATTCCCACTGTACTGCTCCCTTCCCCTATGGAAACAGTTCTCCATCATGTTCCCACTGCTGTCCTTAGAACTCCATGGTTTCTCCTTCACCTTTTTCTGAGATTAAGAAAGAAGAATTAGACAGAAAAACATGCCCAATGGAAGTTATTTACAGTATCATGTATTTAGTCTTCATCAAGAGAGAATAATATTTGTGAAATAGGCACAACAGCCACACTTTTTAAACTTGACACAGCCAGTATTTTGCCTCGGTCCCCTAAACAAGCTATTTGATTTTCAGAGGAATAAAATTCACAAAATCCAATACTATTACTTGCATTCACAGCCAATACAATTATCTGGTCTGTTTCAAACACTAGAACTCCCAAAGCTGATAAGATGGCTTTTCATTTACGCTAAAAATCAGTGCCTTCTATTCCCATCACTTCTGTCTCTAGAAAAAGAATGTTTAAATGGCTTTGCTACCAAGCTGAGTGATATTAAAACCAATAGTTCTGAGTTAAAAAACTGTTTTTCAAGTACCTTCTTAGCAGTTGCCATCTTCCACTTTCTCTCCTGAGCAAAATCAGTTGCCATCCACTGCATTTCTTCCAGCAAATAATCCCAGTGAGATTTTGGCCTTGGAGCCTCTTGGAGCTTAGGCAGTCGCCTCAGGGACCACAAACCTTCCTTTCTTAGTTCTGCTATCCGCTGATGGATTTGATTTTCCTTAAAAAGAATCACATATAGTTTCAATGAAACTGCAAAATGCACCTAAAATAGCAGCCAAAGAAAAAAGAAAATGAATCCAGTTCATCAAAATAATTCACAGCAAAAAAGGTGCACGACAGATGCATTACAAAAATGAAGTCTGTACTCTGCATCAATGAAAACATTACCAGATTAAATTCAACTTGTCATAAGGAGAATCACAGTACTTCAACCTGTGTTACAAGTGGTACTTTGTTAAATAACAGGATAAAACAAGTTTCATTGAGTGGCACAAAACAAAAGTTACAAGACATATGCAAACTGCAATCAAATCATCCTTTTTTCATAAATTGAAACTGCAGATGTATTTATCCACAGTAGATAAATATATCTTCATTATTAATACTGCTTGATTTTGTGAAAAAACAATTTCTGTATGATATTCCTGTTAAACAAGCAAAACAACATCTCTCGTTAGCTATAAATAATGTTGCAGTCATCCCAAATGAGTAGACAGAATCAATATATTAGAAAATATATTAGAAAGAGAAAGAACACAACTGCATGAAGACCAGTAACTCTTCAATTTCTATGAATGTCCATAAAAGCAAAATTCAACATGTAAAGCAGACTTGTAAAAACAAAAAACAAAAACACCTTCCTCTAGAAACAGGCCATTTTCATAAAGCAAACACACTGCTCGTGCCAATTATTATTTGTGTGTTAACTGTTGATAAGTTTCAGAGAAACAAAAAAGTCCTACCAGCTTTACTTGCTCAGCAAGTTTGTCTTGAGAGTTGTCCTGTGGTAATACTGTTGTGTTCTGAGCTGGACTTTGTGTTTTAGGTGCTGCTGCTACTGCTAAGCCTGGGGGTTTTGATGCAATAGGAGACAGGGATTTGTTAGTTGCCGGAGAGGTCCTGTTTGTTTGTACTGGATATGTAGAAGGCGGTGTTGTGCCCGAGACAGATGCCGGCGCAACAGATGAGGTAGGCGGTAGTGTATTTGCCGTAAGACGCTGAGAAGTCTGAGCAGGATCTGCAGATGGTCGTGTCAGAGTCACAGGCTGCCCAAGAAACACATTTGTTAGTGATGAGTTTAGGATTCAATATTGTCTTAGTCTACACTACAGCAGAACATAAGGCTGACATTAATTTAATTTAAGAAAACATTTACACCGCCATTTTTATAACGAAAGGCTTTAAGTGTCCAGTGGAATTAAAAAACATTACCATATTTCATATTTTTTTAAGAAGATAATGTTCTTGGATTTTACTGGGCATTGAAACAAATGTATTTTCACCTCAATAAAGTTCACATACCTGTTGCTGTATTGTAGCTTGTGGTTGTGACACTTGGTTTGATGTCTGTCCTTGCACATGGATTGCTGGTGGCACCTGCTGTTGAAGTGGTGCTGGAAGCGGAGCGGAAGTCAAGGGTGCACTTTGAGGCTGGATCTTCACCTGAATCTGAGGCTGAGATGGAGATTCCACTATCTGTGGTTGCTGCTGTGAAAGCTGCAGCGCAGCTGGGAGAGACGTCATGGGGACATTGGCAGGTTGCAGCCTCCCTGGCAGCTGTGGTGGAGGTGTATGCAGGCTGGCTGCATTCTGCACAGGAGGGCCCTTAGATGGGTCATACTGTTGTTGGCTCTGCTTCTGTCCAGTCAGCTGTACAGTTTGAGGAGTGGGAGGCATTCCACCTACAAAGCAAGAGGAAACACAATACAGATGAGATGAAAACGCCCAATGCTCTTTACTGATATAAAGAGGAAATCAACTGCAAATAGACTAAGTTGTTACTTACTTTGCCACAAGACACCATCACTTGAAAATACCACATCACAACCACAAAATAAATCACCATTACAATAAACAAAAAAATTATTTCATGCACAGGACTGCCACTAAAATTTGGAGCACAGCAACTATTAAAAAACATGTCATTATAAGTCTGCTGAATTTCTTATACTTAAAAAAAAAGAAAGGACTGGTGAGCTAATGGAATTGAACCTAAAATAACAGAGTCAAATCTGAATACTTAGTTCTTAACATGTATTCTAAAGCTTGGCATGACTAATAAATAAGAATTTGCCATGAAGTCACAAATTAGGAGGTTTCCTTTTGAAAAATCATTGGCTCAGTTCCAGAACTCTGAGATTACCCATTTTGCATCAGCACCTGTGACGTATTTCCATGCCCACATGCACTTCTGGAGCCCGTCACTCAGCTCCTTAAACAAATGAGGCATTGCATACCAAGTATTAATTTACATGGAGAAGTGTGTGGTGGGACTAGGATCTTGGAAGGCCAGAAGCCCAAGTTTCTAGTCCCATCACTAACATCTCCTTGTTAAATTAATGTGCAACTGGCATGTGGTGACACAGTACCTTGTGCCGTTGGCATTAGCTGTTGAAGAGGAACTCCTGAAGCCACACCCGGGTGCTGAAAAACCATCCCATGACGGCCCACTTCAATTCGTGGTCTCTTAGACGAATCTGTGATATTCAAATTCCATTTATGGCATGGTATAATGGAATGGGTTCAATTTTACAAAGCAAACTACTACACATGATTCCAACATCAGCTCAGAAAGCTATGACTACTATACATGTGTAGCATTTATGAAGAACATGCTCTGAGGGCAGAGTCCCTCTAACATCCAGTTGGCCATCTCAAATCTTCTTAGCCAGAACAATCAACCTAACAAGGTTTCCATGCCTGCCGAATCCAGTCCTATATATTGTGAGTGGAGCGTGCTCCTCACACAGCACCATTCACAATAGATAGTCCTGAGGATCTGATGATTCCCAAGGTGAGGCAAACCTGTACTTCAATAGTTACAGAACAGTGGGCTCCATTAACTGTTTGGGAAAAAAGAACAAAGTGAAATTCTGTCTGCAGAACATACCTGCTGGTGCAAGCGCCTGCTGTCTCTTAAAAGCTTCAATTTCTATGGTGTTCACAGTCCCCGTTACTGGAGTCCCTGTATGCGTTTGCTATTGGGAGAAGAAAAATCACAAAAGTTCAAGCTGTAGATCGTCTAACACCAAGACATGATTTACAAATGGATCTAAAATGGCCAGCATAGAACAAATCCTTCGGAGTAGATATACAATGAAGAAAACAAGACTCACTCAATTTCTGTTATAAAGTTTAGGTGTCCATTAATGCACAGACACATTTCGTTGAGTTTCAACTTTAAAACAGTAACTAAACTGATGAAGTTGATTATATAGAATACATTCTGCTTTTTTTAAAAGTGATACCAAACCCAGGAAAAAGGGGTACGAAAAAAAATATTTTTTTTAAATAGAAGGAAATTTTCATTGCTGTATTATCCCTCATCATTTGCATAATGCTGTAATGAAGTCAAAATTATATATCCATATAGCACATAGCTGCAGTAAAAAACCAACATGACAAAAATTAAACATTGTGACTTCATTACAGGATTAATTAGAAATCAAATTAGATGAGGAAAGAGAATTCACACATAAATTGTATCATAACTACAAGACACAAAAGTAAGAAATGTGAGTTAATAAATTTGTGAAAGCTAATCTTCACTGTGTTAAATATCAGTAACACACAAATTAACTCTCACCCTGAAGACAGTTTAAGCTTACTTGAGTCTCCAGCACTGCCACTCTCAGGACAGAGCTCCATGAGAGCTAGCCTTGAAATACTGCAGGAAAAGATTCAATAAATGGAATAAAATAATCTCAGCCAAGTTACACAAGTTCCAATTCCTGTTTTCCAGATGCTAGACTTGTGTTTGTTTGCACAGCTGGCAGAATGAGTACCATGAAAAAACTTGATGAGGAGAAACATGATATTGCAGTAAGGCCAATGTGACACCAGAGCCCATTAGATATTACTGGACATTTTGTCTGAGCAAAACATCACACAACTATGAATTAGCAAGCCTGGGAGAGCACGATTGATACTGAGATGCAAAAGAAATCACCACGGTTTGATTCAGCAAGTCAGAGTTTAGCTTCAATAAGATTACACAGTGCACAAAACTACAATTAATATTGGCAATGGTAGCAAAGAATATATCGTAGATTATCCTCCCAGCATCAAACTGGGACAGGCTCTCACAGAGGATTACTGAAGCAAACAGGTTTGTACATATGATGATTCCGTGCTCTTTGGGCAAGTACTCATTAATGTCTACCAGTGTCTGCGCAAGGCTAACTCCTTTCAGTGAACTTCCAAGTCATATATTCAAATTCTCCTCAATATTTAGCCATGCTATACCAAATATTCTACTATGAAACTTAATATGAGAAAAATAAGTGCTACCCCAAGAAAGGTCTTAAGAGATTCCACTAGAAAACACAAACACAGATTTTATGTATGGCAGCCTCTAACTCCTAGAAAATGAGCTACTTTAGCACTCACGTTCTCTAAGTACAATTTTCTGATGGTGAGAGCCTCTGCTGTATCAAAGTACAGTACAAGTTTGCAAATGTCATGAAAATTTTTTATGACAACATAGCAAAACTAGCAATTTCCCAAAAGAATCTTCTAGTTTATTCACCAGTCATTTCTTCTCTGATTTTTAATAGAAATTCTACAAATGTAAATTAAAGCCTAAAGAAATAAACACCAGCCTATGCTGAAATAAGCCATTGTCATCACAACCCTGCATCTTCAATGCTTTGTCAATCAGGATTAACTAATACAGCCAATGTCACCTAAAACGGCTGGATTTCAAGCACTCCTTTTTGAGCTTAATGTATCTATACCACTCAGGTTCTGTCAATACCTATGAATTAATAACCCTTAACCTCTTTGTTGCTATGAGGATATTTATGGCCACTCTAGTGATACAGCTATAGCTTTAGGGTGTGAATACTGGTTTGAAGAATCTCTGACTTGTATTCATCCTAATGGTCATGGTTCACTGCTATTTCACACTCAGTATGGATTACATTTTCAAATGTTTGTCTTCTCAGAAGGCAGACATGGAGCATATTTCAAGCCCAAGCGCCAGTGCTTGGCACAGCATCGTATACTTAGGCATTTATAGAATTTTCAAAGTCATAAAACCCTTTTTAGTACAATGCTTCTGAATTAATTAACAAGTTCAGCTTATGTTCCATTTGCATCAAATGCTCTATTCCATTTAAGAAAGTGTGTTCTCCAAACTCTGCTTCAAATGCCATTAATTTCTCCTGCACTCTTATTCTGGGTGATTGCACACTCCCAGTTCCAAGCTGCATCCCTACTTTAGGATTTTTGACTGACATTTCCCTAAGAGTATGCCTCCCAGTTGTCTGCATTATCAACACGTAATTTAGGCCAGGCATTTCAAAGACTGAAGATGTTATGTCTTTATAAATTGCAGTCACATAGCTCTAATATTAGTCTAAAATGGTCTAACTTTTAATTAAAATAATGTATTTCTCCCACGGTCATGATTATGCAGTACACCCACAATAATAATTCTGAGTGCTGCACTTATGCACTTACATTCGAATGGTTATGCTGCTCAGGACACGTTATTTCTCCATAAACAGTTATAAAGAGAAAGACCAATGGAAACTAATGATACTTTCTGTTAACAGTTTGTGCTAAAAGATATAATCACAATTACACAGTCTTGCACAATTTAAGCATATATCTGCTAGTTTCTCTGAAACGGTATAATGTGTTCAAAAGGTATGGCTGTAGCTACAGCTTGGTGATAACCTTAACCACTGTAATAAATAATCTGATATATTATTAGATATTTCAACAAGCTGAGATGAAGCCTGACCACCTAAGGAGAATTCCAAGACGTGTCCACACCAGCCATAACAAAAAGCTCACAGTGCCAGCCCCTCAGCTATGGAATTCATTTGCAAAATATCAGAGAGATCATCCCGTTTGTTATACACAGGATCACAGCCCGTGTTACATTCCACTTAACTCTCCATTATCCAAAATCCAGACGAAGACAGTGCAGACTCAACAGCTTCCACGGTACAGCAGAGTAATTCACCCTGTAACACCTGCTACTGAGGTGTACACAGTTGAGCTACAAGGTAAGGATTTTAGTTACAAAGGAACTATAGTGTATTACTTCTCAGGGTATACAAGTGATGATGTCTGGGTAGCACAGATTTGAAGAGAGCTGCAAAAACCCATACTAGCCTGACTTTAAAAGTTGCATCATCAGTGATCCACAGAAATTTTAACTGATGATCACATTTATTTCTTTACTTTGTTCAGTATTTCCTTGTGAAAAAAAAAAAAAAAAAAAGGAAAAATCGTAAAAAAGGATTTATGTAATAAAAACAAGCACTTTAGTTTCTTCTTCCCAACATTTATGGTAGAGCTAACGGAAAGCAGTTAGTTATTTAAAAAAAAAAAAAGCATTAGAGGTTACTATTGTTGTTTAAAACATGTCAGGGGAAGCAAATCCAAAACCTTCTGTAGCCATACTCAAAACCTTTAATAGACAAGGAAAAAAAAGAAAAGAAATTTAGAAGAAATCCACAATTACAATGCCACAGACAAAAGAATCCATATTATCACTATGCAGAATGCACAAATGAACCAAATGCATTAGGGAAACAAAAGACAAACAAACCAAAGCGAAAACATTCAAGCTGAAAGTTAATGAAACAAGCCAGCAACCTGGAGACAAAGTTTTAACTTCCTCAAGGATTCATTAATACTGATGCATTTGAAGATTGCAAAGTTTTTTTCGTTTTGTTTAGATGATAAGGGATGGGCTCTTGGGAAAATTCTAATTCATCTAAGAAATATCAAATCTGAATGAAGAAAAAAAATCTGGTATGAAACTACATTTTAGAACCATTGAAAAGTACCTGAAATGGTTGCTGCTGGGATGAAAAAGCAGCAGAAACATTTGGAGGAAGCTGGGTTGCTATAGCGACAGGAGTACCAGTCTGCCCATCCTTTCCTGTCACAACCTTTACCTGAGAGAAATATTTTGGGAAAAAAAAAAGAAGGGACAATCATTTTATTTTTAAAAGTTTTTCTTCTTTTTTTTTTGTTTTTGAACTGTTCAACACCCTCATTTGGTACTGATGGAACCTCACTGAAGAGGGGACTATAACTAAACCACCATCAGTACAGCTCAGCTTGAGCACAGGCCGTTTTTGAAGAGTTCTGGCTCACTTTTAACAGCAGAACAGACTACAGCCCTGACTATTTATAGTGACTTCTCATCACCAGAAACCAGTTAACATAAAAGTATGTTTTAAATTTAATGATTGCTGCTCCTAACAGACAACAAATCAGCATGACAGACAGTTTGAACTTAAGAGAGCTCCAACATTTACTTAAGCAATGAGCACAGCCACCATTTGCTCTCCCCTTGAATTCACCGAGTGATCAACCTTTCCAGGCAAAGGATGAAGTGTGTTGCTTTAGCAGAAAGTGATAAAGGGGAGCAAGGGGGAAATAAAAGAGAGGACAACAAAAAAATACAAAGAAAGAACGTACTCAAAAGATGTCATAATCTTTCAGAAGGATTCATCATTTGCAAACATGTAAAGACTTTTGCTGTTGTGCTTTGCAAAATCCTCCAGCAGTTAAATGGACAAGTGGCTTTCACAAACAAAAGACAATCCAGCACAAGAAGGCAGTGAGGTACAGCAGCCCCTGAACCCAAAAGACCAATCGGTAGGGCCTCAACTGATATAAATTGCAGTAATGCCACTGTACCTATACAATTTACACCCATTAAAGATCCCCCAAAATGTGCACACTGCAGTTAAAAACACCTGGTATTTCAGCTGACAAACACACAACCCAACAAGAACACCTGCACAATTTGACAAAATACAAACTAGGTGGAAAAAAAATTACTGAATGTCCATCGTTAAAAAATTACGATTACCAGCTAGCTCTCATGTTGCTATATATATAAACAATTCCTTCAAAATTATTGATAACCATCACAAGCAGAAATAAAGTTTTCTTTGGCAAGAAATTTACATCACAGTAGACCACAAAACAACAACAAAAAAATTAAACTCCACCTGCTATACTGTCCAACATTCCCACTAATTCCAACAGAAGGTATGATCACTGATGATTCATGCCTAGGACTGTCATCATTTTCCACTGAAGCTATACACCCAAACCCAGTTTCACAACTTTTAAAAGGTATCTATGCATGCCAAGTGAGGTAGTGCCATCAGTTACAGCCACCCTGTGGCAGCCACTTGCCATGCATGCTTGCAGGTAGGCTCTGCATGAGACAAGCACCACTCCAGCACCCATGGTTGGCGGTGCAGTCCAGGAGCTACAAGGATGAGTACAAGCGAGCAGGAAAAGTTGCAGGGCACCTGTCCATGGCAAGCTTATTTCAAGTCTTTTGCCATTAATAAACAGTGAATTCAAGTCAGCTAGTAATTTTAAACCTTTGCATAAATAACAAAGTTAACTCATTAATGCCTAGTCTGTAAGTGCTGCTTGTTTAATCATTTAGACAGCAACGCATGCATAGAGCTCTAGGACAGCCTACACAATCCTATTCATCATTACGGATCCATATACATCACGATTCACTTGTTCTGAGTAATTGGATTAATTCTGTTTTTTCCCTGGCAACAGCAACCCTGAACTTCTGTAACAGCTATGTTTAGAACTCACATGAATCAAATAAAGGTTGACCTCTTATAAGGCTTTTTGTTCATTCTTTATTTGGTTGTGTGAGTCAGGTAAGTGAAATTTAATCTATGATTCCTATTCATATTCATTCTGATAGGCTAGAACAGCTTACACACCAATGCCATCTTTATTTGTGTGTTGGCTTAACTAACTGAGACAGCAAAGGCTTCTTTCATCGCTCTGTTCTTTTCTTTTGAACAAATACATCTAACGGCACACTCAAACTGACCTGGCAAATCACACTACCTAGCAGAACTGCAGTCTCTCAGACCAACTATTTAAAGAAAAATTGCCATTCTCCAACAAGTAAAACTCATTTTTCAGATACTGTCACATTCTCTAATGCTTCACAATCCAGGTACCATAACTTTATCTATGATTTAATTGCAAAACTTTAACCAACAGATTTCTTACCTCATCGTTGATGACCTCAGATTGTTCTTCCTCTTCTTCTTCCTCCAGATCCAAGTCATTCTGCCTCAGGTATGCTTGCAGTGGAACACAATGTTTCTTCTTAAAAGCCAAAAAGTCCATCATATTCCCTTGGAGATGTTGCAGGAAAAACAATTCAATCAAACATTCCTTAAAAGTTTCCCTAAGAATTTCCATCTGCTTGTGGTGATGATCCAAACATTGTTTTCTCATTTGAGCAGTCTCTTGGTTGGCAGGGGGAATCTCCTCCAATTTTTTGGGTTGTTTTTTTACTGCTGTATTAACTGTAGGAGTAAGAGGAAGACTCGATAGCCCTTGTGGTACAGTGGCCCGTGAAGGACTGGTGGGAGGAGGTGGTGACGTCATTCCAAATGCACTGGCTCCTCCAACTCCTGCTATCAATCCACCGGAAGTCCTGTCGTACCCAATGGGTCTACCCAGCTGCTGTCCCTGAAGCACTTGCTGTTGCTGTTGCATAAGTTGCCCTTGGATAATATTGCTGATTTGGGGTGGCAAGCTCGTTGTCGTTATATGGCCCGGGCTAGTCAACGATTGCATATTTGCTCCGCTAGCTACAGGACTTTGTGGACCAAGATGATGAATGGTACCACCAGACTGCGAATGAGGCTGAGAAAGCCTGCGCTCCCTCACTGTAGCAGGTGCACCAGAAGATGGAAGCTGTACTTGCGCAGCAGCTCCTTGAGCAATTTGTGCAATTCCCGGTCCTTCTTGATACACAAAGTGTCCACCATTTGAAGGACTCAAGCTGATTTGTCTCACAAGCACACTGGCATCTACAAATCCTCTGGTAGGGCTCTGGCTGCACATGCCCAAGCCAGGACCCGGAGTGCCAGCCCGAACATTTGGTAGCGTTTGCACTGGCACAGGGTTAGGCTGTGTGGGGCTCTGAGACTGAACCTGTTGAGGCAGCGGTGACGTAACTTGAATATACGATGGGGATCCATGCTCAAAGCGCCGCTGCTGAGGACTGAACTGGAAACTCGGTGATGTTGGGTTTGGAATTGGCAACGGCGTAAGCGTTATCTGCTGGTTTCCGGAAGCCACGGGTCCAACATTTTGCAGCGTGATGTTCACATTCTGCCCAGCTACTGGACTCCGACTCATTATAAACTGCTGTATTTGGTAACTGGGGGATTGGGGTGCAGATGGACTTGCAGAAGGTGCAAAAGAAGCTGCGGGGGACTGGGGTAAATTTGCCTGTTGCTCTTCTCCCTCACTGCCTGTGAAGGACCTGGACCTCTGGAGCTGGCGCTGGGCATTCTGAGGACCATTACCATGGTGCATTCTCACTGTTCTATGTTTTTTTACAGTGTACTCTAAAAAAATACACATAAATAGAAATTCAGGTAAAGTAAAAACACTTCTGTGACTGCAATTATTCCATTACTATTTGAAAGACTACCTTATAGTAAGGACTATACTATACAGGTTATCCTGCCTTTTCAGTTACTTAAAATGTTTCATGTCAGAAACCAATTACCTTAAGTCTTCAACATCACAAAAGCTGCAATCAACTCCCTCATACATTTCCATAGCTAAACAAGTGCTACTAAATAGTTTACAAATTATGCATTCCCGATGACTACTTAGAGTGACTTCAAATAACTTAAAACATCCTTTTTCCCCTTCTGTGGTACTTTGAGAATCAACAGTCTCCAATATCAGAAATATCCACTCAGTTTTGGGTTTATTGTTCCCCATGTTTTAGTAATTTCAACACTTAGTATAGTATTGTCAAAAGACCACAACATTTGCTTAAAACGTACAATAGGTTTCCTCAACAATAACAAAAAATCTGATTAAAACAGTCACAAACCATTCAACTTTATTGTTCTGGCTATGGAAGCAAAAATGCATCATGAAAAGTTTCCATATCACATCATCTAGATGTCTGAAAAAGTTTGTACCCGATGCTTAACTGCCTTCTCTGTCCTGCAGAACACTAATTCCTTCAAAAGATGCAAATTAATCCAAACCTGCATTTCATTTTAAATGCTGTTTACTGAACAAAGCCACCCAGAAATGCAAAACCATATTGGTTTTGTATTTCAGTTATTGACAAAAATAAACCCCACTAACAAGCACCAACAGATAGATTCAGTGCTGGCTAGCTGGCTGTCACATCGCAGCAAGAGAACAATGAAATCAGATTTTTTTTTTTTTTTTTCAAAATCTGGCTCGTATTTTGAAAAACAGCAGTTTGTGTTTGCATATTTCAGAACAAACACAGATACAAGTAGGTGCCTTTGCTCCTAACTCTCAGGTTGGCTATCATGAGACAACAGCAGCAGTGGAAAGGTGTGGGATGCAGCTGTTGGCTCCGGCAGGGAAACAGCACGCCTCTCCTTCGTTCTCCTGTCCCGGGCTACCTGCAGCAAACTGCTCCAGCCCTGGGGATGGAGATAGTCCCCTCTTTGGGAACGAGAGGAAGGCGAGAAAGTGGAGTAGCACTGTCATATGAGTGCTGGCAGCAGGACAGCAGTGGAGAGAAGCGGGACTGCTGCAGAGCAGGGGATCCCGCAGGCAGGGAGCGAGTTTCTCAGGGACACGGTTTAGCGAGGGGACAGGTACGGTCGGATTCAATGATCTCAGAAGTCTTTTTCAATCAGATGATTCTACAAGCGTGGCCCGCACAGCCACCGTGCACAGCCCTGGGCAGGCTCTGCCTCTCCAGCCGCTCGGAGCTCAAATCAGCGGGCGATGCCTCGGCAGAGCCGGGAGGGACAAAACCATCCCGCTCCTCGCAAGCGAGATTTAAAACCCTGCAGCGCTTCGCGGTGTTGTGACTCCTTCGTGGCACCGACAACAATTAATTAAGATTCACATGATATCACCTATCGCCAGCAACAAGGTTTTATTACGTTAATTACCTGTACCTCGCTAACACTTATGGCCCAAGTGAAAACACTTAATTAACGACGCGCTGATAAGGAAGCGCTGCCGGGGGAGAACCGATCGCCTTTTGTGTGCGCTTCGCGCGGGGTTCGGTGCGGGAACCGGTAGCCCCCGCTTCTCGCCGGGCTCCCCCCACACCGCCCCCTC